>PVIU01000791.1:0-267801 GCA_004026605.1 Ondatra zibethicus
TGTGAGGACCACCTTCTGTGAGGACCACCTTCTGTGAGGGCCACCTTCTGTGTGAGGACCACATTCTGTGAGGACCACCTTCTGTGAGGGCCACCTTCTGTGTGAGGACCACCTTCTGTGTGAGGGCCACATTCTGTGAGGACCACCTTCTGTGAGGGCCACCTTCTGTGAGGGCCACCTTCTGTGTGAGGGCCACGTTCTGTGAGGACCACCTCACAGCACTTCTCTACAAAGCAGAACTTTCAAGGGGACACAGAGATGCCACCGCCTGAGGACACAGCCAGCAATCACACGGAGCACATGGAGGAAGGGCAATTAGTCAGGTTCCTACCCTTAGTCCTCAAGGCTGCAGCCAGGGACCTATGTGGTTATTTGGGCACCATGCAGAGGGACATGAGATCTGAGAGAACATGAGCTACTGCCTGCAAGCTCCCTGGAGCACCAACCCTGCTCAGCAAAGCAGTTCAGATTTGTACATCAGCTTGAGCAGTGACCACCACTGCTTGAAGGTTCCCAGGTTTCTGAGAATTGCCACTTGTAGACCTAGGGCCGCTATTTCTTGCAAGCCTGCACAGGCTCAAACCTAAGCCACAGGCAGTCCAGGTGTGCTGCCTCAGCTGCAGCTTTCTCTACCTGAGGAGATCTAGCATTGGCAGGAACTCTGACCCTGGTATCAGCCAACTTGGTGTTCTCAGGCATGACTCCCAGGACCTCTGAATAGGGTATACTAATTAAGCCTCTAATAATAATTTTAAAAATAGATCTGCCTTTAAAGGAATGCTGAGCTGGTCTTGAACCTACATCCACACATACCTACCTGGTCATTCCTGCAGAGGGGCTACTGGCAGCTGAGCGTTTGACAACTGACAAAAGCAGTAAGTTCCCAGTGCCAACAGCACTTAGCTCTTCCCATTAATGAAGCGATATGCCCCAAGCAGTCATTCCTATGAACCAGCAACCCAGGGGGATGCCACAGTTCTGGTCCCGGGGCCATTCTAGGCCTAAGGGTCCTCTCAGGCTCCTGCAGGGTTTTCCTGAGCCTGGTTCACCTGAGGCCATCAGGTACATTAGTCAGTGGAAGGTTCATAGTTCTGCCCCGGCATTAGCAAAGGCTGTTAGCTCACTTGGGAAAAATGCATCCCTGACTCACACTCGCTGTCATCGACTTTCTCTCGTTACCTGCCACCGCTACAAATTCTCACTTCCCTGCATATTCACTCAAATGGGTCACCTAGGAAACTGCAGAAACAAACACGGAGGAGGAGGGCAGGAGCTGTGGGAGGAGGGAGTGCTCATGGCTCCGGTCACGTAGGGAGGCAGGGAACATCGAGAGGGAGGGCAGGCGGGTTGAGGCGTCAGCCTCAATGCCAGCCAGATGGTATCCTCCTCCCTAGGCAAGTGAATCACTTCTGAGTGGGTCACCTGAGAGATGCCGGGGCAAGTATCAGGAAGCCCCAACAGACTTACTAAGAACATTTCTAAATGTTTTAAAGTTCTCTAGCTTCTGAGCAACAAGCCTAACTTTAATTCCATCCTTTCTGAAGGCTCTTAGATACACAACCCTCCAATAACAATGATGCCTGCTCCACCTGCTTACACATGAAGTTAGTTACCTGCTACCTGGGGACCACATGGATTAATTCCCAATCCACAGACCTGACTGACCGACTGTGACTCGCAGTGTGAATGTTCAAGGCGAAGGTCACTTTCCCCATCAATCCCAGTCTGCCCTGGCCTTTCAGCTTCCATGAATAGCATCCTTGTTTCTTAGTGGCCCGCCTTGTTCAGGAACCACAGGACACTCAACTTCCACCCTTCTCCCTCACCTGGGGTCAGTGTTGCCCGTTCCATTTGCAAGCATCCCCCCCCATCCCCTCTCTTCCCAGTATGACATCCAGCAGCTAGGTTCTTTCATAGCTGGCTTCTCTGCCCCATCAGTTACCAGCTGTGGTGCTTCCAAAATGTCGATCCTAAAACATAAACCTGACTCTCATGGATCAGTGACTGCCTCAACAGCAAAACCTTGTTCTTCAGCCAGGCGCCTGAGGTCTTTCTTACCCCATGCACACTCATGCTTATAGTTCCTACAACGTGCCCAGTGAGACAAGAGTCTAAGCCTTTTAAGGGCATCCCCTCTGTGTAGGATGCTTTGTCTCTCCTGGAACCAAAGCTCTTCTTAAAGGTTTCCCTGCCACACTTAGCAATATCTTTGGGTTTCTATGGCAGCATCTGCCACCAGTACTGGTTCACTTTGCTAGAGCAATTGCAGTTATTCCTTACCCTGTGGAGTCCTTCAAAGTAGGGTTCCATGTACCGCTTTCTGGACCCCTGCTTTGCAGCACCCAAGAAACCCTCAGCAAGCAGCTGGCTTGTGGAACCAGTAAACATATTCTCCCAGAAGGGGGGATGTGCACCTCCATTTTGTTTTCTAAACAAGTATTAAATAACTTGAGGCGTTCACTTACATTCGCCCTTGTTCTCTCATAGGCCTGGGGTCAACTGAATAGAGACAAAGCAGTTAGCAATGGAAAAATGATTTTTAAAAAGGCCTGGCAAAGTCCCCAAATAAATAGTCTCATCCCTGAGCCTAACGATCTCAGGATGGGACAAGGCAAAAAGGCGAGAGATGCCTCTCAGCGTATTTTGTACTTAAGATACTAAAGACAGAGGGTGAGGCATTAGGCCTCTCCAGAAAACAAGGGTTACAATCACCCCCACATGAATTGCAAAGGGGTTTAAAGGAGAGACTTCCCTCCCGCTCCACAGCGATCTCTGCTTTCAGTCCTGCTAGGACACACTACGGAGTCAGAAACCTCCTCACCTGAACCAATCCTGGCCTTTCCCAGCCAAAACCAGGCCAGCAAACTGAGTCCCCCAGGTGTCAAGATGACGAGCAAGGACTGAAATCACATCCTGGTGGCCAGGTCTAGACCCACTGCACAAGATGCTAAAGGTTGGAAGCTTTAAAACCCTGGCCAGCTTCCTGGCAGAGAGCCTGGGCAGCTATTTGCTTAGCTTTCCCTTGCTTGTTATCTAATGCGTAGAAGAGACAGAGAAGAGATTACATTCAGGCTCTGAGCACTAGATTTAGATGGCTGCCTCTTCTAACCCAAAGCTGACATGACTTGAGCAAAGGAATAGAGTCTGGACTGAGAGTGGAAGCCAGAATGGAAAGTGTCCTTTGTGAATCCACACCCCACAGACAGCAAAACACTTCTCCAGGGTGGTACCTACAGAGAGTGCCTTCCTTACGCCCTCACCTGTCTGGAGTAGACAGGTATTTCTGTTTCTGAAATTTCTTCTCCAGGCCCATGAGCTGCAGCTCCGTGAAGATGGTGCGACTCCTGCGTGGTTTCTTCTGCCGCTGTGTGGGTTGTTCTGTCTCAGATTCGCTGCTGGCTAATGCCTCACCACCAGGAGTCTCAGTGGAGGCAGCCTCGGTGACTGGATGGCGGGATAACACTGGGGTGATTCCTGGGCCGGTAGGAACCAGATGGGAGATGACTGTGGGTTGTCGGGTGATCACAGAAAGAAGGGGATATGCCCTTAAGGAAGGAGAGCCTGGAAAACAAAGAGTCATATCACCACAGAGCACAGGAGAGACCAGGGACAAGGAGTCCCAGCGAACCCCTTGCTAAGACCTGCATGAATGCAGGGCCTCTAGATCATCAGAAGGTTTCAGTGGAGCAAGCAAAATGAAGAGAAAAGCAACTTAAGACCCTGAACTGCAAGGTGGGCCAACTATATGGAGCTTTGCTCCAGCTTAGTATGCGAGGCCATTTGTGCCCCACTTAGCCAAGAAAGGTTCTTGTAAGTCCTCTCATTTAAATAACTCCCTTTCCCACTGTGAACGCCTAAATTCTGGTTTCAGGGATATAGATCAATGGAACCATGCAAATAAAAAGCAGTAGCCAAGAGGCGAAAAACATGTACTTCTAAATTCCAATAACAGACCTGTAATATGCAAATTTCCTAAACAAACAAACAAAAAACTTCTATGGTCATGGTCAGCTTAAAAATCACAGAGTCAAAACCTCTGTGCCTTGACTCATAACGACATCAGAGCAGAGGGATGCTTAATGATTACCCCACTCAACTCCCTCATTTCAGGGCAAACTAGTCTAGAACAGTTAAGTGACTTGCCTAAGACAACATAACCAGGAAAAGCAGATCAAGAAGTCAAACCACAGTCTTCTGGCTTCAGGTCCAGGGCTCTTAGCATCAGGTCATGAATCACTCGTTTACAAGGGGGAACCAACAGATGCTTAACTCACAGAAAAGCTTGGCTGGATTACGACTAGTTACCAGCAGCACTGTAGAAGGAGGGGTCTCAGACTGGAACTTTCCGGGGTTGATTAACAATGTCTGCCACGGGCAGGTGGTGGGTGCAAGGGTTCAGGGACATATGTACTGGTTTTATACTGCTTCTTAGGGATTTCAAAGCAAAAGTGCTTTTTTGCAGCTAACAATCTAAGTCTGTAAAGTGCACATGACAATGCCCACTTTCCTTTCTCCGTTTAATAGGACGAGTTCTAAAGTGTCTGGACTATCGCCTATGAATCTCACTTTGTCTCTCTGACCTGTTTTCTCCTCTAGATAATCAGAGTAGCTAACTTCAGAGAACTCTTCAGTTCTGACATACTGATGCCACCCAAGAATCTCTCGTCCCACATTCGACAGCTGATGAAAACAGAGAAGACTGGAGTTAGCCCTTTGAACCTCAATGCATCCCTGCCGGCAGCCACAAGAGCAGAGCAAGCGAGAGTCAACCAACATTCATACTAGTCCTGGGCTGAAACCAACTACATCACAGAAGCCCCCAGGTGCTGCTGTGAACCGGCTCTCCTCTGGCTTGGCATTGCTCTTTGTATTCATTCCTGTGCCTGTGTTCTGGACGCCAGGCCGAGTCATTAAAACAGATAACTGTTCTTGTTCTTTGAGTATGCTCTAGTGAAGCCCGGCAGAAACCGCAAGGCTGTTAAGTAACAATAGATCACCCAGTGCAACAACTTCCACGAACCCTAAAGCCAACTTGAGGTTTTGTGTTGTGGATTCGTTTTAAAAAAAATAAAAATCAGGGCTGGAACAATGGCTCAGTGGGTAAGAACACTTTTGTTCTTCCCGAGGGTCTGAGTTTGGTTTCCAGCACCTTTGATAAGCAGAACACATCTGTCTGTCACTCTAGTTCCTGGGGATCCTAGGCCTCTGGCCTCACTTGCACACACTCACACACTGACGGTCCTGGAAGCAGACTTCTGATATCTCAGCACACACCAGAAGCAACGCTACACAAGGAAGTCTCTGGAAGCCTCTGCAAAGACAAATGTTTCTCATCTCAAATCACTTTCTAGACTTTCTTTCACACTTTATTCTTTCTTTGTAACGCAAGTCTCAGATCTAGAAATTCAAGAGTTTACTAGCTAGGAAATGGAAAATATCTACTTTCAAGTCTAGGTTTTTATTACTGTTCTCAGTTGTAAAGGAGTTGAACTTTTTTTGTTTGGTTGGGTTTTTTTTTGCTAAAAGTGGTATAATATGTTGTGCTGACAAAGATGTGGAATAGCAGGTACTAATATACTGTTGCTGGGAATACAAAAGAGGAAAAAGCATTTTACAGTCCCGCCATCAACATCTACCAAGCCACTAACAGAAAACTCCATATGAGTTCTACTGTCCAAGTTGTGTGTCCAACACATCCACTAGTAGTGGAAAGGGGACACAATCCACAGACCTACTGACAGGACAATGAACTTGGTTCTATTTATAGTGTGGGCTATCTGTATAATATGATAAATACATAGAGGGATGGATAAACTAATTATCCAAACGCATTATTAAGTGAGAAAGATATAGCGTAAGATTTGTGTCATCAGAAAAGCTGTGTGACCATTGTTACAAATGCATTTTTTTGAAAATCAAAAAGTAGTTTCCCTCATGAATAATAATAACAACCTCGATGGGTAAGGGGGAAGTAAAATAGAATAGGAAGGAATCTACTGGTATTGATCTCATCGAGTATGAGATCCTCCCAGAATACTCTTTGAACATGGATTATGGGCCACACCTTCTCCAAAAGCTGGAGTTACAGCTATGAATCAATCAAAGTTCCACCTTTATGGTGTTTACATTTTGGTAGAGGAGGTAAGCAGAAAGCAAGCAATAAATTCACAGGTAGTGGTGAACTCTACAAAGAAAGATACAGCAAAGCAAGAAGACAGGCAGCGCAGGTAGGAGAAGAAGGGTCCTTGGGAAAGGAGTCAGGGAAGGCCTCCGAGGAGCGGTGGCCTTTTGGAGGATAAGGGCATCTCAGTGTGCTGGATGCTGGAGAAGACACAGCGTTGAGCACCACGGCACAGAACCAGCATGCACAAACCCGTTCAGGGGAACAAGCTTTGACTCAAAGACTACTAAACGGGCAGAAGTGAGAAGAACAGAAAAGTTCAGAGAGACCTGCTAGGATTAGGCCACATGGAGATGTGGCTGAGAATGATGATAAGCCATCCATAAGACTCTGACAAGGCAAGGACATGATCTGACCTCATCATTAATGAGCTTTATGGCTACTGCGGAGAGCAGGCTTCAGGAGTCAGTAAGAAAGTTACAACCACTGAGGAGTAGAGGCTAAATCCCAAGTCCCAGAGTAGCAGTTCTCAACCTATGGGTCATGACCCCCTTTGAGGTCACATATCAGATATCCTGCATGTAAAATATTTATTTATATTACGATTCATAACAGTAGCAGATTTACAGTTACGAAGTGACAATGAAAATAAGTTTATGGTTGGAGGTAACCACAACATAAAGAACGGTATTAAAGGGTCACATCATTAGGAAGGTTGAGAATCACCGCCCCAGAGGCAACAGTTGTGACCATGGTACAATCGAATACTGGGTATATTTCACTGATAGTGTGAAAGGGTCTGGTGGACAGTTTCAGGTGACATCCAGGCTCTTTTGTCTTAGCAAATGGAGGGACGACACTGAGCTTCATCTCAACTGGAAAGCCTAGGCAAAGAGGGTGGGTGGGGCAAGCCAAGACTTCTGTGGTAGACAAGTAGCTGTTGGCCATCTCTGATGTGTTGAGAAGGCAGTTGGGTAAAGTAGTCTAGAGTTAGGGGAAGCAGGAGGCTGGACGAGCTTTGACTCATGAAGTGTATGTGGCACTTTCAGCCACGACCTGAGTGACATCACCTAGAGAGTGAGTAGAAGAAAATAAGAGCGCCAAGGACTGAGCCCAACATCTGAGGTCATGGGGAGGGAGAGATGCCAGCCCCAGACAGCTAGGGAAAGACGAAGAAATAGAAAGCCAGCCCCCGTGGTGTTCCAGTACCCAGATGATACTTCTGTGTGTACACTCGGCCACATACTTGTGTTATTTTTGTAAGTTTAAAAAAGGCAGAATTCAGTTAAATGAGCCTTAATTTCCATTCTCATTCTAAAGTGTGATATATTTTCAGTCTTTCTTGAGCTTCTAAGAAGCTGGGCAACAAGAACTGAAGTAGAAACTATGTTTGGTTGTGTGACACTATTGGAAAGCCAAGTGGGTGTCCTTTTAAGCAAAAGGGACTCTTCATCACATCAACCGTCTACAGAACTTTTTCTTCATGCTGGAAGATGCTTGAGTTCTAGGCTGGATTATTTTCTTTTCTTTAGAATAAATTTCACTAAGTGTGAAAAAAAAAGGATTTTTCTACAGTGAAAAAGAAAACAGCCTTGGGGTGGGGGAAAACCCATGCTTCCTGAATTATTTAAAAGTTTACTCAAAATAGACCATAGATCCCAAACACACAGAAAAGTCTCATGGCTTTGGAGTAGGCTGAGAATTCTTAGTAGTGGTACCAAAAATACAATGCATTTTTAAAACAGAAAGAAAGTTGATCTTCGTCAAAATTAAATCTCTCATATACAGCATGTTTTTTTTTCATATGTGGAATCTAGATTTAAATAGTGTGTGTGTGTGTGTGTGTGTGTGTGTGTGTGTGTGTGTGTACGTGTGGCGCATGCGCGTGTGTGGTGCAAGGGGGAGAGGAAGAGAGGGAAGAAAAGAGAGGAAAAATAGAAAGAAACAAAAGAGATCTTAAGAGACTTTGAAATGAGTAGTGGAATACTTTGACACGGAAGTGGAGACTGTGGGGATAGAAAGAGGGCCAGGAAGTGGGGAGTCCAGGGGCATGGGAGAGTGTGATGGAGGAATGGGATGCCTGAGAACAAAGTACAGTGACACACCCGTGTGAACATTCCACAGTGACATGCGCTACTTCTTGTCCTAACTTTTGCCATGCAAAAGATACTTGATGAGTGTGTGTGTGTGGGGGGGTGTATCACAATTGATAAATGATTTGCATATAGAGTATATTAAAGATTTCCATTTAAAAATGATTTTTAAAAATGATGAAAATTAGGCAAAATGTGGTGTAATTCCTTGTAATCTCTGTAATCCCAACACCAGGGAGGCTGAGTCAAGAAGTTTGCAAATTCAAGGCCAGCCTGGGTTAGACAGTAACAATTCGCCATACATATATTAAGTATACTTTTTAAAGACACAGATTTGAAGTTTTATATAAAAACATATCATCAAAAGTGATTAGGATGATTAGTCACTATGAAAATGCAAACTATAACCTGAAATTTTACCATACAGGGCTAGAAATGTCCACAACTTTTTAGAAGCTACTAGAATGGAGGGCTGACAAGGAAGGGAGCAACTGGACTCTGATGCACTGCTGAATCTTCAGTTTCTTACCAAGTCAAACACACAGACTCTGTATGAGCCAACAAAGCAAGCTCCTAGGTGTTGATCCAAGTGAGCAGAGCACCCAAAACCTACAAGCCAATGCTTACAACAGCATATTAGCAATTGCCCAACACTGGACACAAGCCAAGTGCCCCTCAGCTAGAGTGGCGTAAATAAACCAGAATTCACAATGAGTACCCTATCCCACTCAGAAATAAAAGAGAAAACTTCAGATGCACAGAGCACAGAGTTCTAAGTAAAGTGCCAAATGCTGCCTGGTTCCATCCCTGATGTTCTGGACACCGCATGACCATGGCTGAAGAGGACACTGCCAGAAGTTGGAACAGGGTGGTGCTGACTACAGAGGGAACACAGTGCAAGGGAACTGAGGGGTGCTGAAACAGCTTTGCATTTTGAATACAACAGTAGTTACGACAGTTTTTCTTTTCATCAGAACTCGTATCCATATAATAATAAAATTTTACTGAACACAAACTAAAAAAAAGAAATGGAAAACAGCTCAGGGTTTTTTGTTTTTGTTTGTTTTGTTTTAGGCAACTTTCACTTCTGTACATTTGTATTAAGATGCCATGGATCTATATATAGGGTCTGCCCCCTGCCCACGGGTTCTGGGGATTGAGGCTGGAGCCTCACATAAGCTAGGCAAGCATTCTGTCACTAACTAACATGCCTATCTTTTAATAAGTTTTGTTTGGGCTGCAGAAATATCTTGGCTACTAAAGGCTAAACTCAAATTCAAAAATATAAATTTTTGCTTATTTGGCTGTTGTTGTTATTGCTCTTGTTTTCAAGAGAGAGTCTCCCATATCCCATGCAACCAATGTCACTGAAGATAACCATCATCCTCTGCTCCCATCTTCCAAGTGTTGGGATTATGTGTGTACACCACTGTACCTGGCTGTTATGAGTATCTTAACCATTTTGTTTTTATCACAAATGAACACACATGATTTTAAAAGAAATTCAAATCAATTCAGGATCCTATAAGGTAGAAGACACTCCCTCATTGTTTTTGACACCAAGTCTCTAAGATAAATGCGGACAAGCTGCTGTATGCATGCAAACACATGTGTACCAAATCTAGCGATGTGCATGACCTCAGGAACGCAGAGCTGTGAGGTGTCGGTTCCTTTGGAACAATTCTAACACCATAACACCGGGCTGTTCAACAGTTTAAAACGCCAGGTTTAAGGTTTAGCAAATTGCCCCAAAAAAGAAGCTGGGAATTTTTGTTCATCAGAGTTCTGGGAGCCTGCAAGGGAATTCCCATAACCAGAATCCTGGGACTCTTGCTTCCTAGAAAAGCTGCCAGACTGGGGAAGGAACTGCCCCTTCCCAAGGTGCCCTCTACACAGGAGTCACACAGAGAATACAAGATAGGGGAACAAGAAGGGATGTCTAAGAGGGGACAAGAGTGGGGAACACATTTTAGAGGGTGTTGGGAATGTGCAACTTAGATGAAAGTGGACGCTACAAAGGGATAATTCTGGAAAGGGCATTAACTAAGAGGTGCACTATAGAACATCCACAGAAAGTTTATAAGATCTTCCTATCCAAGGCTTTTTGTTTTCAACACAAGGTCTCTTGCTACGTAGCCCAGGCTAGCTATGAACCCAAGGGCCTCCTGCTTTGTATGTAGCACTATGTCTGGCTCCATGCCAAGCACAAAACAGACTTCTATTGTCTTTGAATGTAATTCTACACATACAGTGTACCACTTAAGGCCCTAGAGATGGTTGGTTAATATTTTGTATATGCCAGTCTGATTCTGAAGTCTGTTCTGCTGAGTAATTTCACTTTGACTACTACTAGACATGGTGGCATACTCCTGGCACTCTGACAGCAGAAGCAGGTGGATCTCTATGAGTTCAAGGCCAGCCCAGCATACATAACAAGTCCTAAGGCAGCCAAGGCTACATAGAGAGACCCTGTCTCAAACACAACAAATTCACTTTAACTTTAAAATGTGCCATAGCATACTTTGTTATCAGATAGAACAAGTTCTCCTTTATTCTGTTCATAAATCTCTTGACTGTTATCATTCATTATTTGTCTAATTAAACTTTACCATCAACTTGTTGGTCTCTTTTAAGAAACAACACACACAAGTGAGAAGCAAATACTATTAATACACTTGTAAAATTATGTTAACCTCATAGATTAATTTAGGGAAACCTTTGAAACCCCCTCTCTCTCCTTTCCCCCCTCTCTCTCCTGGTGGGGCATAGTACTTTAAAGAACATCAGAATCACCCAAATCTATAGTATCAAGAATCTTAACTGAATATTCTAATGCAAATTCAGTGACAAAAATTACACCCAGCTACCCCCTGAGAGCACTTCTAAGGTTGGGGACACACACAGATGGAGGGCCACTACCATGACAAATAGAGCTGCAGTGAGACCCAGGGTCATGGGTACTTGGTGTGTGTCTCTAAGGTTTAGAAGGGACTAGCATGACTGGGAGAAGAGCTGGTGGGTAATGTGTGTCTCTTGAAGGGTAAATCCATACACAGAAAAGGGAGGCAAAGTATGTTTGAGTCAGCTGCTCCTGTCTTTTCTTGTACGACCCAATTTTCATCAAAATAACTCTGCTCAGAGCTTCAGTTTCATAAACCAGTTGCATCAACATTTCATAGTCCCATCAAAGTGCTGAGATGGCTTAGTCAATGTGCCTACATTTTACCTAAAAATGGGGGGAATTTACAAATTAATGCATAATTCCTAGAAATTATCATGAAGAACGTTGACTGAAGACAGCTGCCAGGCTAGCCTGGATCGTTCACAAGCACTTGTGAAACTCAGCCTGAGAGGGAGTGATGACTGTAACTGCCCGGACACCCCATTTCAACAAATACACTTTCAGTTGACAAAAGGCATGTAAACGTGACCACACTCGATGCAATAGGTTTTTTTTTCTCCAACTTAAACAGTGTTTTCCCGCAGGAAGAACAGAACTGCATGTGTGCTGTATCTAGAAACACTTCCCTTGCCGAATGTTTGGCCTTTCTAAGACTCTGCCTTTGTATTTTAAAACCTTAGTATCTTAGTGGTTGACCAACATCCCAAGAGTTAGAGGAGATGAGCTAAACAGAGCAGTCATAATATGGACTCACGAGTTTACCCAAACACAGGTTGAAAATATTAGTTTAAAAATATCAAGTCTGTACTGAACATGTATGCTTTTTTTTCATTATTCCCTAAGCAATTAAGTGTAACAACCACTTCCACGGTGTTTCCATTATGTCAGATATTAAAATCATCTGGATAAGGCTTACATTATCAAAGAGAAAGTATGCCTTTTTATACAAGGAATCTGTCCATCCCTGTGTTTTCATATCCACAGGGGCAGGGTGACCTAGAACCAGTGTCCATGATTACTAAAGGATGACAGTGCTTCCAGATTCTACATAGTGTATGTGAGCTCATATGCGTATACACGCCAAAGTCAGGCATGGACATCATCCAGGGTTGCCAATTCCCATCATATCTCACCTTTAGCCATGGCTGTACTTGAACTATAGGATGGAAAGCCCAGACAATAGTACCTTCTACAAATTTCCTTTGGGCTCCTCTTTTATTTCTTCAACATACAGTTCCCAAACTGCCTCTCCACACCCACGTTTCTGACTGACACAAGCAAGGGTCAAAGATCAGAATGAATAAGAATCTCTAAGCTGCTGATTGACTCATTTATGTCCCAGGAATGTGTGACCTATATATGTGTAGAAAGCTTCAGAGCGACTGAAACAGCGTACACAAAGACAACGAGGTAGATCTGCTCAGTGAGCCTGAGACTTAATGGGACAACCAGGAAGCAACAGTTGAGTTCCCTCGGGGGTGGAGGGGATCACATAATCACTCACATCAAATAATTCCAATGGGATCTCATTTCTCCCAACTGGCTGGTAAATTGTGGGGGAGGGTACTGGGGAGATAGGGCCTCTACTTCCGACTCTCAGAGTGATCTGGAGCAGACAGAGGTCAAATATTCTTTAGTTTTAATGTCATCATCTATAAAGTCAAACAAATACCAGTTCTCCCCTTATGCGACTGTGAGAATTAAACGAATTAAGCTATGGGAAGCCCCCCCCCCATGGGCAACAGGTTGATCTTTCTTCTTTTTTTTTTCCTCATTTAGTAACGCTTTTATTTATTTTTTTTTTTAAGCAGACTCATTTCACTGTATTTTTCTTTGTGGTGGCCGAAGTTGGAGCCTGGGTCTGCTGAACAGAGACTCTGGTGTGGTTGATTTTTCTTATGAAAAAAGCAGACTTAAACTTGGCTTGGTGGTACAGGCCTGTAATCCCAGTTAGTCAGGAAACTGAGATAGGGGGATTGCAGGTTCAAGGCCTGGCTAGCCTGGGAAGTATAGTCAGACAGCTGTTAACTGCTTCAGAGAGCTAGGCAGATAGCTTAGTGGTTGAGCACTTGCACTTGCCTAGTACACATGAGGTTCTGGGTTCAAACCTCAGTATCAAAAATAAGAAAAGAAAAGGCAAACCTATTAAGGAACCATGGGAATATCCCGTTGCCCTCTGTGTATTCAAATGCATTGCAAAAACCAGCAACCCAGAGTCAAGTAGTTTCCCTCTACCCAGTGAAAGGCTTCAAAGGCCCTGGCAGCCATGTGCCGGGACTGACCACAACCAAAGAGCACAGACATCAGTGTAAGCTGGCCAGAAAGTCTTCTAAAACCACCAGGAGTGCAGAAACAGTTGATTTTACAAATCTATAGGGAAAAAATAACAGGTAAAAAAGTAGCTCAATGGCAAATCACCTGCTTAGCAAGCAAGAAGCCCTGGATTCATCACACACACACATACACACTCACACACATACACGCACTCACACACATACATACATACACACACAAACACACATATATATATATACACAAAAACACATACATACACATACACACTCATACACGCACTCACACACACACAAACACACATACACACTCACATCCACAAACACACACATATACACATACACACACTCACACACATACAAACACACATATATATACACAAAAACACATACATACACATACACACTCATACACGCACTCACACGCATACACACACAAACACACATACACACTCACATCCACAAACACACACAATATACACATACACACACTCACACACATACAAACACACACAAAAAACCAATTCATTGACCAGCCTGAGCATTCGAAGACACAGCCCTTGTCAAGGTAATGAGGAAGGAAAGGTGAATTTCAGGACCCAGCAGACAAAACCAAAGTCAATGCCTATGAAGCGCAGGAAAACAAGTACTCGGTTGTTCAAATGACTTTGTGGCGAGTGAGCTGAGGGTAAATGAACTGGACATGAAGTTCAGTGGCTGTGTTTCATGAAGGGATATACAAAGGAAAGAAAACACAAGGAGGTGCTGGATGGCCCTTTAACTCTATGACACACTAGGTTTCCAGGCCAGCACAGTAAATGAAATAGACTGGACTCCCGGGTCACAGCTTTGCGTGGCTGAAGAAAAGAGAAGCTTTTTCAAGAAGCCGACTCAAAAGCCAACAAAATTTCTTAGCTGTTAACTCCCTCATTAAAAGGAGGTGTTGGCTTTTAATGAGGTAAGTGTAGATGAATTTGAAACATAGAAGAAATTTATTTAAAAACCCACATGAAATGGCCACGGTGTAGAGTATGGAATAACCATCTACGTGGTTATAAAGCAAGCAAACAAAAAACACTGAAGAAGATTCATAAAGGTTCAAAACAAAAGGCAGGAGGTGCACCGGAGAAGTCAAGGAGATGTGGAAAAACCACATCTGGGAAGGAAGCAGAAACTCAGAGAAACCCTGGGAGGCTGGTTGCATCACCCTCTTGATTCCTTATGCATGCAAGCTCAGTCTTGTCACATTCAACCTGCGATGTTATCAGCTCTGCAGATATCCTCAAAATATCAGGCTGTGCTGGAAGCTGAGATCAATGAAGACACCCAAGAGGATGGATTCCTGAACCTTTCTGTGCTGTGAACATGCAGGTTGCCCCACCCCACCACCACTATGGGTCTTCAGCAGTCGGGAATCAGGTCCCTCTGCCAGGGACACACAGGAAATGGCCTGGTCTTTCCTCTCCCTCACCATCCTATAGTCTTGTAGCCACACCTTCTCTCATTCACCTCTCACAGGGCAGCACTGATAGAGCACTGCCCAGAACAGCTGTTGTTTATTACAAAAGACAGAATTACTCACTCCTACCTTCGTGTACCCACACCTTTCGTTTGTGTCCTTGTTCACCCTTACTTAATTCAAACCTTAAGTTACAAAATAATTTATTACCCATCTGCTTCTCATCAACTTGCAAATTTCTGTATCAGAAGACAAAATCAAAAGGCTTATCTTTGTGGAACTTGGACTCCCATTGAACCGATTTTTACCAGAGTCAAGAGATTAAGGTCAGGGAAAGTAGCTCTGACCCACTGGCCTCTGGGACTTTGGTCAAATCATCTTCACAAGCTTCTACTTTCTCTTTTTAAAACGGCAGTGACACTTTTCTCCAAGCATGTCATAGGGAAACACTGGATAATAAGCATGAGAATCAATGAACAATTGTTCCAAAAAGTTCTCACTTTTTTTCCCCAAGCACCCAGTTAGCAGGCCCAACTGAAGCTTCCTATTTTGCAGATGCCCACACAGGCTAGGAAATAACAACTCTAATGTCTTGTCCTCTAGCCCCTCTCCCATGTCTTCTGTTCAGTGGTTTCTAGTTAGGGTCTGGGGTTCATGTGGACAGCACCTGTATGGTTACTAGAAGGAAACCCTTAATTCTGTCAGCATCAGAGTGTGTAGCAGGAGGGCCCAAGCAAACAACGGGGAGAGGGGGTGCAGATTTTCCTGAAAGAACAGACCTAATTGAGGTCTGAAAGGTGCATTTGACTAAGATTCTAACACAAATAGCAAACAGCTAAGAAGGAACAAGTAGAAATGTAAGATATGCTCCCACAAAAGCATACAAATTTGCCAAACACAATTAAAAACTACAAAGGAAGAAGCGCACAGGCACAGCAGTTGAGAAAATAAGAGAAAAGGGACTTGCGCCTTACTCGAGCACACTCCAAAGAAGCTATGTTGAAACCGGTTCCACAGAGTAAAGGTGAGAAGCCCTCTGGAACAAGTCACTAAGCCAGGATACTCTCCACCAAACCCTTGTCTCGTAAGGGTTCGAAAAGATCGCTAGGAATCAGAAGAGTACCCATGGTGTGAGGAACGGTACTGGGACATTTCCATCGGAATATTTTGATGTCATACACCCAGTCCTATGATCTCTGTGGGTAGTTTTCCTCTCAAGCATTTTATTAAAAGTTAGGCAGCTTGTGGTCAGGAGACAAAACAGTTGCAAAAACATCTCAAGTGTGAGGTAAGGGAGAAGGAGAAGTCCTGTGTAATGGTGGGATCTTTTAAAAATTTATTTTACTTTTATTTATATGTAGGCACACATATGTGGGTGACCACAGCAGCCAGAAGAGGGTGTGGGATCCCCTGCAGCTGGAGTTACAAGAAGTTGTGAGCTTCTTGTATGGGCTGGGAACTGAACGTGGGTCCTCTGTGAGAGTCACAAACATTCTTGGCCACTGTGCGGTCTCTGCAGACCCCACTGACAGCAGGTCAGCGGAAAGAATGAAAGCATTCCTCTGCCTTTCTCTCTTACTCAAGCCAGGGTGTCCCAGCTGTGAAAACTGTGTGTCGCATAAATACTCATGTCCGAGACCTACTCCTGGAGGTGTGCATCACACTGAGATAACAGTAACAAGATGTTACAACACCATCAACAGCAATAGTGCAGATCATGGTACCCAAACAAGACCAAAGCCAGTTTCTCCCCTCAGCAAAATGGCTCTGGGCTTACCCTACACTGAACCAAATCTTATACATTAAGATTCATCCCTTGCAGAAACTATGTTCAGTTTGCTCAGTCTTCCAACCACAGTGAGGTCTCTAAAAATTCCTCATCTGTAAATAGGGAGATGGATGATTTTATGGCTCTTTTGGTACCAAAATGCAGTGGTTTTATTTGTATGTCACACTAAGAAACAAGAGTCTTTCTATACTTCTGAGTTTGATTTGAACTCTTTGCTTTATATTGCTACCTGCCCTTCTATTATATTTCTCATAGGATATCAACTAAACAAACACTAGCTGAATTAAACAATCATCCAAAGAGCATGAATACATGCAGATAAACTTTTCCAGCTCTACTTGGCTCACAGGAAGTGGGGTGATAAGCTGTTTACTTATCTGATATCCCCATAGGTGATCCTGATTAACTACTGGAGGCAAATGACTCTATCTGCATAATTCTCGACTTGCACAATTAAGACTTTGAGGCCCTGTGCTTTATACCTAATGACACACTGGAAACAAAACATGAAGCTATTGTTTTCTAAGCCGGCAGCAAGCACTGAACACAGCCATACAGATAGTCCGCATCTGAACTCAGGCACCAGGGCTCAGACCTCTGGAGGAGAGGACTGCTCATCTCACTAGACTGCCTTTGTAGACAAGGGCCACCGAATGCCGAGTACTGCCGCCCCTTATTCTGCTTAATGTAATCCATTTATCAGAAGCTTGTGGGCTAGAGTGTCATAGCTAATTATCTCCTATATTACCAGCAAGTATATAACATTCTGCTTAGAAAATTTTCTATAAGATCAATACATATGTAGGAAGAGGAGCAGGAAGAAAGGGTAAGCTTCTGATTGGCTGACAATACAGAAGTACTGATGCTGGCATTGTTTGATCACTAAAAAATAATAGTGATAATAACAGTCTCTTGAAGGGTCGATCTCACCGAAAGAAAGGAAGTCCAACAAGCCGTTCAACCAACTTCACATTGTTTAAATAACATCTCTAATCTAAGGGTAACAAAAAGGAGGAAGGAAAGTGCATTGAGTCCCACCATGTGTATTTCACCCCCTCCTCCTCATAAACACCACCCAGTGACTAGGGCGTGTGTCTGGGATTTGAACATAGACTTTTTCAGCTAGTAGACATCTTCTTCTAATTATATAATACTACTTTACAAAATTCCAGAACACAGCTCACCAGCAGCCCACCTCTCTGACACTTACACTCCCTAAACACAAAATGCGCCTTCGGACACTGTGAAGACCTCCAAAGTGTGTTCAGCAGCTATGCCAAGGGTTAGCTTACATTGCTTAAGACTGGTCATACCTTGTCTCAAGGCCTTCAGGGTTTTTCTGACATGGTACCCGATTCCCAAAAGGAAGAGACAGTCAAAAGATGCATTTAATTTCTTCTAGAGGACAATTGCTCCACAAAAGGCAATAGTAGATTGCAGAGTAGAGAAACACAGAAATATGTGCCCCCCCAAAAAATAGACATGTGTATTCCTACATACAGAAAAGCTACCAAAAGCCCGTGGGTCTCTAAAAGATAAAGGGGACCCAATGCGGAGAGGCTCCTCACCGCTGAGCAGAACGATGGCACTAAGGTTCCAGTTCACATAAGAATGGGACAAAGAATTGTCTTAACCAGAGAATAACTTGGCTTTAAAGAATGACATTCTAAAATCCATCTAACATAGAAATAATGCCTCCGTTACCAAATCCAGAAAACTGAGCCAGCACACACATATAGGTGATGAACTCAGATTTGCAGCCAGATGCTCAGGAATTTTCTCTTTTTCCATGAGCTGTCTGCCCACTGACTATGTGAGAATGTATATTGCTTGAGATTTCCTTTAATAAGTCAAATTTACTCTTTAAACTGGTAATCATATAGTAAGCACTTCAGGAGCACAAGTCCAAAAAACAAAACAAAAAACCACAAGTTAAAAGGAGTGTAACCACCTCCAAAGATTGACTCTGGATTATAGGCTCAAAAATTGTTCTCACAACAGAAAAGAGATTAAAACACAGCAGTGGCTGGAGGGATGACTCAGCAGTTAAGAGCACTGATTTCCCAAAGGACCTGGGTTGGATACCAAGCACCCACATGGTCACAGCCATCTGTAGCTCCAGTTCCAGGGCATCTGATGCCCTCTTCTGGCCTCTGTGGGCACCAGGCACACACATGGTACACAAACATACACACAGGCAAAACACCATACACATACAATAAAAAAAAATAAATCTTTAAAAGGAAATAAATAAATCAACCACAGTGAAATTTTTTACCATGACAACTTCAAAGCATGCATTTTAGCTAGGCATATGTAGTCTACACCTGTAGTTGCAGTACCCAGGCATCGGAGACAGAAATATAACAAATTTAAGCCAAGCCTGTCTATACAAGAGCCTGTCTTCATATAAATTTTGGATCTCTTCTGTCTTCCTAGTAAGATGGATGTTAGATTCATTCTGAAATTCTGTTATAAAAGAGAAAATTATTAAAATGATAGTTTAATAAATTTACTCCAGAGGCATTACTGTACATGTGTTATGGTTTAGGGTATAATTTGATTAAGAAAAATCCAAAAAGGAAAAAGCAGCACAAATGTAAATCATGACTATGATCTGTCAGGGACCCGTTCCTGAGCCCAGTTCTCCCTAGAACATCACTCTCTTGACCTTGACATCAGAGAACCTATTTCTCAACAAAAATGAAGATATATATTTGGAAATATAGTCACAGGCCTTCAAAAATTACAGTATCTATTCATTTCTTCAATTTCATTCAGCATAGAAAGGAGGATTTTTGAAGTTAAAAAAAAAATCTCTTCACTGAGCCCCAGAGAGAGAGTTTAAGTGTGGAGCTGGCACTGCAGGGGTATGGACCCTGCACTGAGCCACCACTTCCATTTAGAGGCTAAGTGTTCCCTGGGCCTTTGAGGACAGAGCCTACCTTCCCTCTCTCATTGCACATCTGGGAGCAGGAATGGAGAGTGATCTCAAGGGGTGTCCTTCTCTGCCTTGGGGAGCAGATTTGAGCGGAAGTTGGAGTAGAGAGGGGCTTCCCTTCTGTTGGACTTTGCCCAGGTTTGTATCCCATGGCTCAGTGAAGGACTGGTAGAGGCAGGAGTGCTGTAACATCCCTTAAAATGAAACAAAGACCTTGGATAGATGCACTCCAACGATATCCCAAAAGTCTCCAACAAATAGCTTCAACTAGCAGCTGAATTATACCACTCCAAAATCCAGGCAGATACTGCTCATCCCTGAGGAGAGGAAGAACCAGTCGGTCTCTTACATTTTTATGCCTATAACGAAGCTAGTAAAGTCAGGTTCCAGCTGCCAATGCGTTAATTGAACAGCAGCTGCCCCTGTCAACTTGTCAGCTCACCCACTCACTGGTTAGGGCTTCTAATCTGGTCAGAGTTCAACGTGGAAACAAGCAGCCTCCACGTATCAGCCCCCAAGTGTTTTGGACAGACCACACAATTTCTCAACAGTGTGAATTGGTGAGGCACCATACAGTTCCTGGTTTGAAAATTCTTAGGGCATTTGCAGATGCCTTCCCTTGAAGCGGTCAGAGATGCAAAGCTAAGTCATTTCTGAGAACTCTTGAGAAAGTTTCTGTAGGAAGATTGGCCTTGTTAACTTCTCCATACCCAGGCCCGGTCCTCCTCCTTCCCAGCATGGGAGTATCGGCTAGTCTTTCTTAAAAGTTCCACCTCCGTCCCTCACCACACCCTACTCTCTTGAGAACCACCCCTGAACATCACCAGTGGGTGATAAAAAACTCCAGGTTCAGAAATGTCAAAACCCTGTAAGATGCAATGATGGGTCTCGACAGTCAGAGTATGGAGACTGAAGATGTCCATTCAAGCATGTCCTCAGCTATGAAACTACCTGCAGATTAGACGTGAGGGCACAGTATTTCCAGAGCTCACATGAGAACAGCCCACCCACCCAATCCATCTTTCCTATGAAAACAGCCCGCCCACCCAATCAATCAATCTTTCCATAAAGGCAAAGATGAGCAGGCGACCAGAGGTTTATAAAGAAATGCCCACCTCTAAAATTAAGTGAGTCTTTCTGGGGATGAACATGTGGGGCCTAAGAAGGAACACAAAAGCCCAGCCCATGTCAGATGACCCCCCGAAAAAAGACATGGAAATATTGCCATTTCTGAGACCTAAGCCACAACTAACTTCAAAAATATCTAGTCATGTGGCCCATGACTTCAGGATAAGACTTATTGAAGAAATTTGACATTTTTTTTCTTCTGGAGGAGAGGCACCAGGAAAAAGGGAAGGGATCTTTTAAAATCAATTTAACAAACACATAAAATCATACATATGTATGCATATACCATTTTATGTTTCCTTGTGTGCATGCATGCATTACACATACACTGTATAGTATTCAAATTTAAAGAAACCCGTCTATCTCCTCAAATACTTATTATTTCCTCCTGGTAAAAATATTCAAAATCCTTTCCTTTAGCCTTTTGAAATACATACCCCATCACTGTCTTTGGTCAGTCTTCTGTGCAATGGCCCCCAGTTTCACTCCTGTCTCAGGACTACTGTTCACGAACTTCTCCTCACACCATTCCTGGCCCAGCCTCTGCTAAACACCATCCTATTCTCAATATTTTATAATCCACATAGAAACAAAAGAACGGAAGCCCATTTGTCACTGAGGTCTGTATGGCGAAAGCAGGCAGATACATTCACAGCCAGCCTGATCTACACAGACTTCAGGGACATCCAGGGCTACACAGAGAGACCCTGTCTCAAAATAGCAAAAATAAAGGAGGTGGCGGAACATGTGGGCTCTTGTATCTGCTGTGATTCTCTTCATGACAGCTGGGAAATGGGAAGTGTCCATCAGTGAACTGATGACTGGATAAAGAAAACATAGAACGTGTATATAACAGAATATTACTCAGCCATAAAAAGAGGGAAGGGCAAGGTGGTGTATGGTGCACGCCTTTAATCCCAGCTCTCGGGAGGCAGAGGCAGGCCCATCTCCGAGTTCAAGGCCAGCCTGATCTACAGAGCTAGTTCCAGGACAGCCAGGGCTATACAAAGTAGACTTCTCTCAGGGAAAAATACAGGGGAGAACTAAGGCTATAGTTCAGTGGTAAAGTGTTTGCCTACCATACACAAGGTTCCGGGTTTGACCCCAGCATCAAAAGAAAAATTAACAAACAAAACCCTGTCATTAGCAACAACACAGCTATAAAACAATTTGGTAAGTGTCCTGTCTAAGTACATCATATACACTAAAGGATGTGTTCACTCCTCAGCTCAGTAACAATTTAGGTCTGAAAAAGAACAGTAAGTTCCCAGGATCCAGTGCTTTGGTAACAAACAGGTATCAGCTTTTCCTGGGGATAAAGAAAAGGGGTTAAAAATAGATGAATAGAACAGACACACTCTTGCTTCTCTTAAGTGTCGGGCCAGCTATGAGAAAGCAAGCTTACTACCTGGGCCAGCTCAGAAGCCCCTTCCCATGATTCCCTGCAGGTTCCACTGGGGAGGGAAGAGGAAGTTCTTTCTGATGCTTTTGAGCTAGGGAGTGGGGAGTAAATCGCCAAGAAATGAGCAGCTGGCCAGCAGAGCCCACATAACCATGTCAGAGAAGACATCAAAGAAGCAGGCCTATTAGGCAACAGGCATACACTAAAACTCATCATTATCATCAATAGCACCATCAAACTGCCTATTAAGAAGCTAATTATGGGGCCTATCACAGGGAGTGAACCAAGGCAGTTCCACAGTAGGAAAGCCACAGGGACTGCAAAGCTTAGGCTAGGGAGGGGGACTTGAGAGTCATCGTCTGCTTAAGAACTGACAACTAAATGAAAACAAACAAAAGTTAAACAGATCAAAATTAAAAGGGCAGTAGGAAGTAAAGGTGTAAGTGAGCACCAGTTATCATGAGATGCCTGATGCCTGGAGCCAGAAGGGACAATGAGCTCACTCATTCAATAATTGCTATCTCATTATTTGGGAGTGTTGTTGACAGGGCTATTGTTCACTTTAATTATTTTTGGCCTAAACTCTTTAGCCCTTATGAAAATCATTAGTAAGAATGCATTTGAATTTCTCACACCTAGCTCAGGTAGCATCTCCACATACCTTTGATAGGAGTAATCAAGGCCCAGGGTCTTTCTCAAGCTACCACATGACTACAATCACAACAGAGGTACAAACACACCCTGACTCACTGCCTGCTTCTCCCCACTGGGGTCATTTGCATGCTGTACTAACACGATTTAAAGGCACCGGTGAGACACAGAAATACAACACCATGGAAGCCCGAGAAAGGATGTGCAGCTGTTTCTTGCCCTAGGCTCAGAGAAGACGGCATTTGGTAGACAGTGGTCTGAAGTTCTTCAAGAAAGAGGTATATTAAACTCAGTAGCTATAATTAACAGGAAAGAAAAGAAAACAAGGAAATAAGAAAAACAATTTGCTGGCCTGTTGAGAAATATTGTCAGAGTCCGGCATCAGAATCTGATTGTATTTAATTAATGTAATCCCTTTATCTCAGAACTTCTTAGATAAGGCATATAAAACAGCTTAGTCACAGAGGCCAAAATTCAATTATACACAACAGAGAGCTGAATCAAAGGTCGTGTCGTCCTGATAAGCCTAGAATGAAGACAGAACTTACACCAGCTAAGAAAAGCCATTTACCTTTTCCTTAAAAGTCTGTGAAGAATATGTAGTCTCAAGTGTAAAACTCCCTTCCTACTGTAGCGTAGGGAAGCTCACATGGGTGCCAGCCTGGCACCTGCTGTCTATGAACTTTTCCTGTTCTTCCCTGCCCTTCCCTCCCACCCTGCTCAGGTCTCTCAAGTTTTGTCTGTGGAGATATCTTTTTAACTGGCCTTCCATGTCCCCAGGATTTACTTTTTTGTCTCTCAAAACAATACTTTCCATCTTCATGCCCTGTCCCTCTCTCTCAAAAGCCTTCAGGTACTCTACAGTATATAAAACATAAAACTGAGTTCTGGGAAACGGTGGTGGAAACCCTGGACAAACTGTCAGCTTGGGAAATGGCTCAATGGACAGAGGGCTCGCCGTACAAGTGTGAGGATCTGAGTTCAGATTACCAGCACCCAGGCAAAACACCAGGCATGCTGCATATCTGGAACTCCCACACCAGGGAGGCAGTCAGCCCAGCCAACTCCAGGTTCAGTGAGAGACCTGTCTCGAAAGCTAAGATGGAGGTATCCTCTGACACTAACCAGTCACCGAGTCAGGGTTCAGAAAGCACGTGGTCCAGACAGGGCTCTCCTCTTCTTACTCTGGTTCTACAGATGGTGCTGACCGGCCCAGCAAAGAGCCACACAGCCCCATTTTAGAGAAAAACTCCAACTAAGAAGACTTGGATTTTCCACCTGCAAAGCAGAGATAAAAACAACACATGGCTTCTAAGGACAGCAGGGAGAGTAAGAGGTACTTCATGAAAAAGTTTAGAGCGATGGCCACTGGGAAACTGCAATGCTTGCTGGTCCCTGTTTACGTCACTAAACTGTTGTCTGGAGTTCTTCATGGCAAAACTCAAATTAGACATGCAACTAAGAACTTTTTCCAAACATAGCCAAACTATCTTCAAATTTATAATGCACTCAAATTCCCAAACATAATTTAGCATCAAATAACTCCATTTCTTCAAGCTTGTTATTCTTACTGTCCTCAATCTAAAATAGAAATGTCTTCAGAATACAGACTGCTATCTCTACTTCAGAACATATTTTAGACCAGGCACAAAACTAGCCCTCAGTTAGGTGGCACACTCCAGAAATCCCAGCTATAAAGATGGCTCCCTCTTCCAAGCTCATTCGCACGAATATATTTTTTTTCACTTTTAAAAGAATTTCATTCCATTTTGCAAATGAAGAAGTGTGTGCCACAGAGTGTGTATAGAAGTCAGAGAAAAGCTAGCTGGAGTCGGCTCTCTCCTTCCACCACATGGGTCCCAAGGATCTCAGGCTGGATGAAGAAGAACCTTTATCAGCCGAACCATCTTGTCAACTCCTAATCACAGTTCATAAGTTGCCTATTTGCAGTTTATAGACATCTAATACTATAATTTAAATTCTGAGTGTTACATTATGGGCTCCAACAGATCACCTTAAAAGCAGAGTCTCTCACATCTGCTTCTTTTCTACAAGACTCTTCCACTCTTACGGGTTTCATATTTGTTCTAAATCAAAATGGCCTGAAGAACTTTTAACAAATAGTAATCCCCAGGCCTCACACCCAGGACTTCTGATTAACTGGCCTGGGTTGGGTCCTGGCGATTGTACCGTACAGCCAGACCTGAGAAATGATTTAGCATCAGGCTCAAACCGTCATTCTTGTCAAGGGACTGATGATAAATAAGCTTGTGGACCGCAGTGAAGCTCTTGGCCCCCGTCTTTGTGTGAGTGAGCTTACTCTCACCAGCCCCGGTTACCCTTGTGTGAACTCCATCCAGCTCCTTCTGTTCTCTCTGATTCCACTGAGCATGTGAACCCACAACTCAATTATAGACTTGCTGTCTAAGCAAGCTCCCCGAAGACTTTGGTGCCAGATTCTGCCCCTGACTCCTCATCCATATAATCCTCAGTTTCATCCCCTGTGCTTGTCTCAAATGCCCACTCTCCATACAGCATGCTACTGCTGTGCTGAGAGCCTGGATCTGTCAAGCACAGATCAACTTCAAGCCTGTCCAAGAATTTACTTAGGAAGAATCTTGTGATAATTCAGACACATCTATAATGTGGCCACACAGCTTATATCATGAAGAGAGCGTGGTTTCAACAGTCCAAGATCCATAAGGACTCTGGACTCCACAAATCGATGTAGACCACAGAGCAGGCAGGTTTGTTGGGTGTCTTGGTGCTGAGACTTAATATGAACCCTGCTGGGGTTCAGCTCTCCTGACCCATTAGACACATCTCAAGTCACATTCCAACAGAAATTGAGGGATCCTTCCAGAGGGAGGAGAATAACCTTGGAAAAAGAGCTCCTAGCACTGATATTGCTGTGTGTCCCCCAGCTGAACTGCCTTCCCCCTGCCTGGACACAGGGAAGCACACCTGTTGAGGGGCGTGCACACAGCCATTCTTGTACCCTCACCAGTCCCACTCAGTGGCTTAGAGTTCCATTCTGGTATAAAAAGACACAGCCCAAGTCATTAAACTTTGAAGCAAGCCTCGAACATAAAAGTCAAAAATGAAATAGGGAAAAAAAAGGGAAATTGGTGCAATTAAAGACAATTCGGGGAAGTAGAAGAAAAACTTAAAAGAAAACTCATTAACATCCTCAAAGAGATGAGAAAATTGTCATATTCATGAAATAGGATACTATTTTATTTATAGAAGAAACTATTAGAGGATAAGAACAAACTTTAAGAACACAAAAATATGATAGCTGGGGGCCATTGAGATGGCTCAGCAGGGGAAAAAAAACTTGCTGCCAAGCCTAACACTCTAAATTCACTCTCCAAACCCATACAGTAGAAGGAGAAAACCAATGCTCATAAATTAACCTCTGACCTTTTCTCATGTGCCATAACATACGCATGTCTCCACATACAGAATAGATAGATGATACATAGATACATAGATAGATAGATAGATAGATAGATAGATAGATAGATAGATAGATAGATAGATAGATAGATAGATACGTATGTACATACATACGTACATAGATAGATACATAAATAGATTCATAGATAAATAGATGACAGATAGTTTTAATATTATGTCCAACCACAACAAAAAACAATGATTCAGAAGGCAGAGTTGAGAAAATAACATATGCAGTAAACTGGGTATGTTGGGGCATGCCTCTAACCCAAGTACTCAGGAGAAGGAAGCAGGAGGATCACAAGTTCAGGACCAGCCTGGATGAGACAGCAAAATTCTATCTTAAAAATAAATGAATAGACAAATAAATAAGAAGCAAATTAAAAGCACACAGCTATCAAATAACTAAGAAGAGTAAAGCAAAAATCAGATACTTGAATATCTCAACAGCAGTGCTGAGCACCATCTAAACATTTTATAGTCATTTGTAAACATGCTGCAGGCCCATGTGTTGGGGCGTGGTCACTAACTTGCGGCACTACTGAGACATAATGGAATCTTGAGGAAATGAGGTACTAGTGGAAGCTTTTGCGTTCCAAGTTCAAACCAAGATACCAGACACGGAAATGTTTCTCCGGTCCTCTCCCATTGCAAGGGAGAAACCACAGTTTCCCTTTGTAGTCAGGGACCATGGGGCATGCATGCATTTTCATTATAACATTCAACATGATATTTTGGTAATTTCTGTTTGCTTTTCCTATTGGTCCCAACTGGAATCTAAAAACATACCCTTAGTCCAGGGTTGTATCTTAAAATAACGGTACATAGGAGAAATCTTAGAAGCCCATAGACACCCATGGCTTAGCAGATAAATGTATCTAATAAATAAATGCAACATGGAAAACACCTTAGCAGCTGCCTGTGAAATAGGCCTGGGTGAAAGGTAAGCTTTGCAATGATTATAATTCACGAAACAGATGACGCTTAGCCTTATCAAATGTGTCCTGTGAAGATGCCTGGGGACTAACTAGGCAAATAAACTGGAGTCCTCCACACCAGTTGCACACAAGCAGAGGTTGCCACCAGTATGATGGCCTGAGAATAAAGGCCCTACAGTATACAGAATACTAAACCAAGTGACTTCTTAGGCCCCATGCTCAGGCTCAGAGAGTCTACAACAGAGAACATGTGAAAAACACGTGTGTGCAGAGCAAATCCAAGAACATGCTTCCTGTAGACACTGTCAGATTTCTCATTAGATGCCCCCTCAGTGCTTCCCTGGTTCTTCTCCATGGTGCATTATAATAAACATGGCATGGAAAACACCATAGTAGCTGCCTTTGGAGTATAGAAGAGTGGAGGGTGGGGTTTGACTATAGTTCAAGGCAGCCAAAACAAGCTGAGGATTCATTAACAGGGGTCGGGGAGGGAGTCACGGTAACATTTTCAACCCAATTTTAATTAGAATATATTCTACTTATTCTTTAGCAATTTCAAACTTAACCTATTTTTTTAAATGTCTATGAGTATTTTGCCTGAAGGTACCTATGTATACCACATGTGTCCCTAGTGCCCACAGAGTCCAGAAATGGGTGCCAGGTCCCCTGGAACTGAAGTTACAGACAGTAGTGAGCTTCCATATGGGAGATGAGAACCAAACCCAGGTCCTCTGCAAGAGCAGCAAATGCTCTTAACGACTGAGCCACCTTTCCAGCTCCTTAACCTAATTTTTTTTTATTTACAAATCTACCAAAATATTTTTTAGGCTTTCATGGCCTCTCCGCCTACCATCATTTTCACCTCCATTCTCACCACCACAGCCTCTAGTTCACATGAATGCTAAAACTGGAGGTGAGTGTCACAGCTGACTGTGAAAATAGGTTGCCCTCTGCTAGGTCCATGAAAAGGGACGGTGTCGGATGGATCAACGTTGCGGATGGACGGCACAACACAATCCCTTCTCCTCTCACTGGTGAAATGTCTTGCAGTGTCCTTGCTCCTCTATTTCCCTGGGTACATTTACAGCAGGTGCCCCTCTTACAGAGCCTGTCACCGCGCCATTGCGCGGTGGATCCAACTTGTGGATCCATCTCCCCCACTAGCCCGGAGGCTTCTCAGAATCACCTGTTGGGGCTGGGCTTACCTCCTGTAACCCCAGATGGCTCACCTGAGAAAAGCACAGTTCACTAGCCTAACATGGTTTTGGAGTCAGACAGACCCCAGTTTGAGCTCAGACTCAGGCACCAACAAGTTGGATAGCTATGAAGAAATTGATGTCTTTGGGGCCTGTTTTCCTAAAATGCAATGAGGAAAAAAGTTTAAAAAAAAAAACCCTATGCCATGAGATTATCATGAGGATTAAATGATATTTATATGAGTCTTAATAATGAGGATCTCTTTACGTCTTTACTTAAGATTTATGGACACAGGCGATACTAGGTGAACACATGGTTATCATAGGCTAATGCCATCCATTTATTTTTTTGGTTATTTTTTGAGACAATGAGTCACTCTGTAGCTCAGGATTGATTGGAACAACTATGAAGCACAGGCTGGCCTTAAACTCATGACAATTCCCCTGCTTCAGGCTCTTGCATTCTGGGATTAAGTCAAGCAAGCAGAATTAGGAATGTCAAGTGTTCTAGATATTCAGTAGAAAGAGTGAAACCATCTGCCTGGAGTGTCCTGATAGAAGATGGCAAAAAGCTGGACTCTGAAAAGATGTGACCAGCAGACAAGTCATAACGGCATTCCAGGCAGCAGTGACCTCGCAGCGGAGGATAAAATACAAAACTGTTCATGATAGGTTTGAGAGGAAAGGTCATGAAAGATAAGTGGAGACTTGTGGTGAGATACAAAATCTAATTTCTAAGTTTTCAAAATATGTGACCTTTTAGAAGTCACAGCTTCTTCTATGATCTCCCAAGGTCCTAAATGGCATGCCCAAGCCATGTGTTACCCTAGTGCATGTGTTATCCCAAAATTCAATTCTGTCTATCATCATCCATGAGGATACCAGACCTGGTGGTAATAATGGCATGGACTAAATGTATTTGTGAAGAAGCAGATCTTAAAACAGAAAGAAAGTCTACATAGCCTCTGGAGACTGGTGAGAGAGAAGAGAGAGGCTCCCCCAGAGCTCAGTGTCTATGTAAGGAAGCAATTGGCAATCCCATAAGTCAAAAGAAAGAGCCCCTTGAGAGGGCCGGAGGGTGGGATGGAGGGAAGGAAGGAGGGGAAAGGAAAGTTTAGGTTCAGCCTTGCAAACTCCAACATCCAAGTTTAGACTCACCACACACAGAAAAAGCACCACAGGCTTCCACCCCAACTATGGGCAGCCTTTTGATATTAAAGGGGATCTCACTGAGGGGTTCCTCAACTTAGGGGTTCTGTTCCAATAAAACCATTGAGAGCTGTAATAATGCAGGTCAAACACACATTTAAGGCACATAACCTGCCTCTACTGTGTTCAGAGTGCATCCATTAGCTTACAGTTGTGCAAAACCATCTAAATGTAATAAAAGGTCAATTAAAGAATTCCTAAGCAGAGCCACTGGCAATCATGAGCCTTATGGAATTGTAATGTCTCAGAAATGATGCACATCCATATGAAATGCTGCTGCCCCAGTGTCCTGAGACCTCGATCCCTTGGATCATAAGAGAGCTTGGATTTCCCTGTATTAGATAGAAATCTCCCTCAGATCAAGCTCTGATCTCAAGGATGCAAAATACAGATCGAGAGCATCCGTGCACAAATGTATATACAACCCACATACTCTTTGCATACTTCCAAACTGCACTGTTTATGCAGCTGCCCACAAACCCTACTTGTCTGTTTATTTTCGTCGTTAGAGGAAACGGAGAAGAGAGTTCTGCCTATTAGGCACAGGCAGATCAAAGAGTCCCTAACCAGCTTGGGAGAGTGCTACACTCCAACCCTCCATCTAAGCAAAGATCAAAAAAAACAAGGCTGCAGCGCTGGCCAGCTCCCCAGCAGCAGGCTGGTGGCGGCACCTGTTGGGACCCTCCTTTCACTGCTCACACCAGATGGACATGCCTCTGCTCTCCTGGGAGTGAGCCATGGAATAACACTGAAACTCTCAAAAGAAACAGCATTTCACACCAGGTTTGGTAAGGCCGCATTACTATCTCCAAGCACACAGCGCCACGCTGCTTTATGAACCAAAAGGGGTGGGGTTTAAAAAAGGAAGAAAGAAAGCCTGCAAAGGCCAACTGGCAAACTAAAGGCTATCCAGCCATTTGTAGTGGACTCAGGAAGGTGGCAAACACTTGCTTTCTCTCTTGGGCCAAAAGGAAAGGACTGGCACCTTCTGTGTTTTCGCTCACCCTTTCTACTATGTCATCCTTTTAATTGGTTCTAATCACCGAAAGCAAGACTGTAGGGTGACATTTATATCCACCACCATTTTGGTTGGCTCCAGAGACAGGCGTGCCCTTGTGAGCTATGAATGGCGCATTGTTCCTCTCATCAGCCTGTGGCATAGCTACTGCCCTCGCTAAGCCGCCTCGGGTTTGCCTGGACTTATGGTAATAGCCATAGCAATCCACACCATAACAAAAAAGGCTGTGTGGCAGCAGATGTGACTTTGGGTCTCAATAGTTCTTTTCCTTTGGGAAATTTCAGGATGGGCTGGGTAAGAACTGGTGTCACAGAATCTTGTATCCAATCACTGTATGGGACAGGTTTCCAGGCCAGGATCCTGATCCTGGTTTCAATTTTGTCCTTACACCTGCTGACCTTTCCATGTTGGAAAGGACAATCTGCATGTTGACATTAAACACCATAACCATGGAAATGACCAAGGGCTACATCAGAAAGAAGCAGAGTGACCACTAGGTCACTGCTTTCTCAACGAGGCTCTGGCAACTCCACCTACAATCTACAAGAGGATATACAAGTTAGTAGCACAGCAACCATAAAAAATGGCCATGCAGTATGGAAGCAGGGCACAGCACAACTGGCATAATCCAGACTAGCAGGGAGATTCTCCCAGAGTGCTGAGTGGGGAGCATGGCCAAAGATGGTAGGACATATAGAAATGGTCCAAGAGCATAGGCTGAGAAACCAGAGCTTCCCATTGAGCAAGCCTGGAGTGACATCCAAGGCAGATCCACATTTGCACAAACCTTTCGCTGTGATCCAACACAGGAACCCCCAATTTCCACAATAAAAAGCGAGCTTGCCACACTGCCTTCCTGCACCGACCGATGAAGTAGAAGACACTTCTAAGTGAATGACTGGTGACAATCCCAATGAGGAAACCTACAGGCTAAGCTAACCAGGTCTGTATGGCGGCAGAATGGAGGGAATTGCATGCTGCACCTCCTTCCAAGGCTTCTCTGAAGGCCATCTTCTCCAACGATGCATTTGCTCAGAACTGCTTTGCGGCAGGGCTCCCCTCCTCTGAGCAGCTCCTTCACAGAAACTGTTTGGCTCTCACTTAGCCTGATCTGTCTTCCTAGCATCTCTCCTCTTTGGTAGACCTTCTGCCCTTTGCTGTTTATTCTGGTTCTTCCTGATGAATTGCGGTGGCTTATATATGCTAGGGATTTAGTTAGCAAGCTGTTGACTGACGGGCCTATTTCTCATACCAAGACCCTACTAGGAATCTGAGAAAAAAAAAAGAGTTAAACATCCAGTTTGTCATCTCACCACCAACATTGACTCAGTACTTACAAACTTAGTGAATTTATTCCTTCAGCTTCCAAAGCATTTCATTTCATAAGAGTGCAGTGGTGTTGCATGCCTTTAATCCTAGTATTTGGGAGGCAGAGGCAGGTGAATCTCTGTGAGTTCGAAGCCAGCCTGGTCTACAAGAACTAGTTCCAGAACAGGCTTCAAAGCTACAGAGAAACCCTGTCTCGAAAAAGAATAATAAATGCTTTTCATAAATATCTCATTTTTTATCATAAAATTTAATAAATAAAAGAATGCTCCCATGAAACCCTTTTTTGGAGCTCGGGAAGCTGTGACATTCCAATATAAGTGTCCGCCTAGTCATGCAGTGACTTTTGCATTCACTCACACATCATTCGAACAGCTGTTGGGCATTGTGTTTGTGGGCACTAATGTGGCACACCTGACAGTCTGCATACACACTTGCTCATTTAATCACCATGGCAATCCTGGAGAGTGGGTATCAGCACGCCTTTTTTTAGAAATGAAGAAACAAATGTTCAAAGCGTCTAAGTCATTTGACCACTTTATCACATTGAGAGCCACATGAGGGTCCCTCTAGAAACAGGCTGTCACGAATGTACACCGACGCCTCTCAATGCAGCACAAGGCAGAGCCGGGTCTCAGAGCCAAGCCTCATCCCTGCATAGCTACAGTTACTTCATGTCAGCACACACTGCGGTGACTCACACTCGATCACACACTTCTGTGTGAAGACACTGGTCTTCTGCATGTTTGGTATGTTTCAATCAATAAACAAAACCTCTGTCAGCCTACGTGCTAGAAATTGGCTGTTATTTTATTAAATGCTGATAATACTCATCACAAACCTTTACATATGAAGTGTCGTGGGTAATTTGGGTCAAATACACCAAGTTTGCATTACCTACTATACATAAACTTCTGGCTAGAGTTAGTTGCTATTTCTTGTTTTCTCTTTACATCCTGTATGCCAGTCTATAATCAATGCAACCCCTTTTTAACTACAGAAAGTTCAGGATCAAACTACTGAAGCCTGAAATATTTTTATATAAATAAAGATATCTTTATTATTGTCTTGATCTAGAGCCTTGGATGTCCATCTTCCGAGTTCTTTATAAGCTTCAAACTCTCTGTTTTCCTATCAACTAAAGGTGATTGCTCTACTGTCATATAAAAATGTGTTTCTTAGCTTATATCCATTTCTAACAACTGTCTCTTCCTACTGTAGTTGAGTTTCTTAAGACTTTATCATCTCTACTTTCTCAATCCTAGTAAATTTTCAGTAGTGCTGCCTTTGTCCCAACCATTCCAATGAAACGGTTTGTCGAGGTCATCAGCGACCATTTGCAGACTCAGGTAACACCTCCAAGTATGGAGCGTGAGTCCGCAGTCCTTACAAGCCACTGGTGCTGCTCGAGCCCAAGCCGCGATTTGGTAGCACCGTCAGTCTTTATCCAGTGGGGCCCTGACTCTACTGATTTCCTTTAATCCTCTAGCTGAGTTTGCTCAGGCTCCTGACCTCTCTTTCCTGTTAAATGCCAGGGTTCTACCACCACCACCATGGCTCCTTGTCTCCTGCCTGTATGTTGGTAGAAGCCTCCAAATGTCCCCAGATGGGTTCTCCCATCGTGACTCTTGTCCTTGCTAAGGTCATCTTCCAAAAACTCCTCAAATATAACTCCAGTCATATTTTTCCCTTTCTTAAGTCCATTTGATGATTCTTCACAGCCTATACAACATGGCCTGTACCCTCCTCTCCAATATCACCCCTCTACATTTTCTCTTTATACTTCAAATTCCATAGACTTGTCCGGACTCCCAAATGTATGTGCTGCTTCAAGCCACTTCACCTTTGGTGACATTTTCTCTTTTCTCAGAATGTGTCCTGTTTCACCTCATGATCTCATTTGCTTAGCTAATTCTTTCTTTTTCTTTTTCTTTCTTTCTTTTTTTTTCAAGACAGGGTTTTTCTGTATAGCTTGTAGCCTGTCCTGGCACTTGCTCTGTAGAACAGGTTAGTCTCAAACTCACAGAGATTCACCTGTTTCTGCCTCCCAAGTGCTGGAATTAAAGGTATGCACCCGGCCTTAGCTAATTCTTATTCATCCTTTATTATTGAGCTCTGGTTTGCTCATCCGGAAAGCATTCTAAAGCCTTTTCTTGCTCTCTTCAGTGCACTCTGAGTCAATCTACTTTCTCTGTACATGTACTTCCAAGCCTCCATACTCACTGTCTCTCAGCTAGAGATTTCCTGGGTATTTGAACTGACTTTTGTATCCCTTTAGGAGTCAGAAAACTCTGTGAGGGAGTCATTCATCCTTCTAGATGCTTCTCTAGCCCTGCGAAGAGTAGGTTCTTGATGAATGTTTTAGGAATGGACCTCAGCTTCTATCTCTCCTCCAACAAATCAAAATGTTTATGAGAGGAATCCTAAGTGTCTTTCTGCTGTGAGCTCTGCAGTTCTAACCAAAGAACCAGCTCCCCACCTTTAAAGGAAAAGGAGCTAGCTGAGTCAAGGTCGCCTTGTTGGCTCTCCCAGCTATTTGCCAGTTTGACCTCTGATCAACCTGAATGTCTTCCTAGGCGGAAAGTTCTCCAAATAACAAGAAGTCATGAAGTACACTTCCAAAAGCCTGCAGAGCTGGGGAAAGCTACAGACGCAACGCTGGTGGGCTAATATGGACAGGCATGAGCTGAGGGACAAGGTCGCTAATGTTGCTCTTTAAAGCTACAGAGTGATGGTGGTCACGCTTCCCTCTTTGACAACATCTCTGTAGCTGACTTAAATCCCACGCTGGTAGCTTAGGGAGATAAAGTAGCACGATGCTTTCTCTGCGTCTCCGTGTTAGAGAAAACCAAGTTCACACCTAAACAGACCCCTGCTCTGACCTCCTCACAGCCAGGTAGTTTCCTGTATAAACAGCATGGTGTGCTCATACAAAGACAGCTACAGTGTCACTAGGAAATACAATCGTATGGTATCACAACTGTACGTGGAGTCAGTCGTTAGCATAAATGTCATTGCGCAGCCCATGACTGTAGGGAATGGAACTCATTCACACTCAGCTCTTACCACTGACTCTAAACTGTATTCTCTATAAGGTGAACACATTCAAATGATGTGTGACTCAAATAAAAAATACTCAAATGTGAAACTCGCAAGTTCCAATGGGAACAGAAATGATACGGAATTTTTTTTTATTCATCAGCTGCAACAAGGACTCTGTTTTCTTTTCTTTGTTTTTTTTTTTTTGTTTTGTTTTGTTTTTTGAAACAGGGTTTCTTTGTCTCAAGCTCAGATATCTGCCTGGTTCGGTCTCCCAGTTACTGGCCTTCAAGGCGTGTACTGCTCCATCTAGCTTGCAACTAGGATTCTAATGCTCTGTTGTAAGCTCTGAATGTTTAAACTCCGAAGTTTAAATCGGAAAACAGCTACTGAGACTCTGTTTAAAGCACCTAAAAACCTGTAGACTCTTTCTTTGGATTTTCTGTTTCTTAACTGATGTGTAAGAATCTAGGGGTCTCTGCAATGGGATCCCTTTGTACAAGAAGAGGAGAGAGTTCAAAAGAGAAACCACCTATCCATGTCACTCTCATTACAAAGCTAGGAGTAAATGTCACAGGTCAAGGGAGCTTCTGTTCCTGGTAAAGCCCAAAGCCATAGTTTCATCAAAAAGATGTTGATACTATCATGACCCTCCAAGGCATCTATGTCAAAAAGGAAAAAAAAAGTTTGAAATTCCTGAAGTAGCAATAAGTAAGGATTCATACACACTCATGACTGTTTCATCTTGTGCCCACAAGCATTAATACAAGTTTACAAACATACCATGGAAATACGCATTTGCAACTAAATTATCACTCAGACTCTAAATTGTTTATATGGGACATTTATGACACTGTGTGAAGACTAGTGATAAAAAATTAAAAGTTAATACCCTAAAAGTTTTTGAGATCCTCAACCACCACAAGTGTTCGTGTATATTAGTTATCCCACTCAGAATAAAAAAGGAGAGCAATCATTTAGAAAGTTTCTGTCTCTCCTGGACCACTCCTTTTAACCAGTCAGTTGTTCTGCAGGCTTAGCTTCAAGGCTATCTTCCCTAACTGTTCCAAGTCCCACTGGGATTTCAGTGCCTCTTCAGCACCTCCACCTCCCAACACAGAATCTGTCAGATGATGCTGACATAGTTTCGTCAGAGCCACTGCATCTCCCATGAGAGAAATAGCAGTACTTAGAGGCTAATGCTCCATCTCCACGTCTTGCACAGTGGGGGTCGGGAGCAAGTACTTTTTTTAAAGTTTTAGTTGAAATAATGAAGGCCATTAGCTTTTCACTGTTTTAATCAAGAAGTATGATCGCTGCATCATTTTGGAGCTGGATTCAAATTCAATAAGGGTGTTTTCATGTAGATATGGGTTGAGTGTCCCTTATCCAAAATGCTTGGGACCAGAGGTATTTCAGATTTAATATTTTCATAGAATTTATGAGTTGTGCAACTCTAACTCAAAATCCAAACTCTAAAATATCTATTGCTCATTATTTATTATTATTGTTATTAATATTATTATTATTTATGTGCGTATTTTGGTCTGTGTGAGTGTGGGTGCCGTGGAGGCCAGAAGAGGGCTTTGAAGCTGGTGCAACTGATGCTATCCTGAGCTGGAGCCACCTGATGTCAGTGCTGGGAACTGAACCCAGGTCCTCCAGAAGAACCAGTGCTCTTAACCTCAAAGCTACTTCTCCAGCCCCATTACTACTCTACAATCTTAAGCTCTTGGGTGTTTTGTCACTTCCTAAAACTTTGAGTTCTGTGCCGTTTAGACAAAGGTTTCCAAGTAGGGAAGCTGGGTCTGTACTGTGACCTCTTTATTAACTTGTTAGAACTTTGATTTTGAATAAATGTTTTTTAAAACCCTGCAATGCTTAGACAATTTCCTGTGAGTTAAAAGAGGCAAATGATCTCACTAATAATTTCATTTCCAAGTGGGTTAGCACTCTTAAATGCTATGAGTTTCCCAGGGAATTTTTCACTATCTACCAGCAAAGGCCAGACTCTCTCATAAAAATGTGTTTAATTGCACTTACGCACATTAAGAGATGAGGGTTTTATTTTCCTTGTTTCTTGGTATATCTTATCTCTAAAGGCTTTAAAGGGTTCTGTGCTTCTTCTTTATAGGACACTAAGGTGACACCAATTATGTTGTCCTTCTCATGGAAGTTTAACTTAAGAAGAAAGGAGTAGACTAGGAACAGAGGCAGCATACAGCCCCATGAGTAAATGTTTCTGCTGATAATTCCACCAGTCTTTCTCCTAGAACATCCTGGGGCAAAGGTTTAAGAATTCTGGTCTGAGACATAGTTATTGTCTACAACCCTAAGTTCAAATCCCGCAGCCCACAGCTCTCAGTGTCCTCACCAAATTCCAGCATATTCTATTACTCCGACTTCTTTTTCATCTTTAAGCTGTTGTGAAGAGTTGCTATGCACACTTAACAGCTGCCATTTCGCTCCCATTCCCCCACATCCACCCAAAGAGGCTACACTTTAGTCTTGTAGATTAACTTGAAATGAACTATTATCCCCCAGGATGAAATACAATCAAAATGAACTTAGAGAATTTAAATACACACACACACACACACACACACACACACACACAGAGAGAGAGAGAGAGAGAGAGAGAGAGAGAGAGAGAGCCAGCAGACACTTTAATGTCTATAAATAAGGCCTTAAATATTAAGGATTTTAAAGTTGAAGCAGAACATTCCAGACAACAACTCTAGCTGCATATTTTAAGTACTTAGTCCAAAAGGGAAAAAAAAAAGCTGGGAGCAGGAACATATGAAAACTGCATGTGTAGAATCAGAGGACCCCAAGCCTGGAAAAGGTTCATGTGGACAGAAGCAGCAGGGAAAAGGTTCATGTGGACAGAAGCAGCAGGGAAAAGGTTCATGTGGACAGAAGCAGCAGGGAAAATTATGAGTTGTTCATAATAAAAAAAAAAAGCGAAGGCCAAGAACCATCAGGCAAAGATAATTCTCAGCAGTTTACCAAGGCTCAAATCCACACTTTTAGGACTGGGGACAGAGACCTGAGAGGGTACTTGCCTAGCCAAGGCCAGCTCTTCCCTTGCTCTCCAGTACAGCAAGAAAAACAGAGGTTTTAGCATCCAGGTGCCAAAATACATCCTGAATGCTAGAGACAAAAATTAAGAAAGTAGACCTTTGCCCAAAGAAATCTTAGCTTTCCTAGCAGGAAGGATGCAATGAAAGCCACTAACACAGTGGCCCAAAAAACGTGGCTGCAGGAGTATGGGTCTCTCAGTTGGTAGGGCCCCTAAGCTCTTGCCCATTCTGTTCTCTGGCTTTCTCATGCAAAATCTAAAGAAGTACATGTTGATTCTTTTAAACGTTATTTCAGAGGTGAAATGCTTTGTCCACAGCTGAGCCCGAGGTAGCCAGCTCCAAGCGTGGTTGCATTCCTAATGGTCTCATGAAATAGATTTTGAGCATGTGGAGATTTCTCCTCAAGGAGCAGAAAGGCAAAGCCCACCCCTGGCAAATGTAGAGCGCACCAGCTCCTGAAGGATTAAGGGACTACATTTCTTCCATGCTAAACCATGGCTATTTCAGGATGGGGACACAGACAGAGGGTGGGAGGTGGCCCCAGGGCTTTGACAGAGAGGCCTAGGGGATGTGAAGAACATGAAAAGCTTCACACCCAGCCCTAAACGGAGGCGACTAACTCAGGCTAATCCAAAGGGACTCCTGAAGATCTTCCTTAAGAAGGAAAGCCTTAGCCACTCCCACCCCATCCCCCCACCCCACCCCACACAGCACAGCACAGCCGGTGGACAAACTGTCTGGAGAGCCCTGCGCCTCTGTTGGCACAACAGGAGCCTTCCTGCTCAGTGCCTCCCTGGAACCATTGGTAGAGGGCAAGTTGTAAGACAATGGAAATATTGTCACCAGCAGGAAGCAGGGACGAGGTGAGACCCCTGCAGGCTCAGCATGGAGAAAACTTGGTGCAATTGTCACACCTCCAAGTGTCAGGACTGTCTTAGAGACTTAGTATTTTAAAATAATGTTAAATATTCGGATGAATTTGCATTGAGGCAAATACTTAGGTATAAAGAAGCCTGTTGCTTTCAACGTAAGAAGAAATGACAAATTCACAGAACTGTTTTAGAGGAACCACATTTAAAAGACACACAGCAGGACTCCATTCACTCAATGACGTCATTGCTCAGGCCATCGCTCTTCCTCTCCAGGCAGAGCAGAAAGGTGGATCAATTGGGGTCTGCTCCAACTCAGGGCTTCTGCATAACTCTGGAGATTATTCCAGAATGGCTTTAGGGTCTACTGTTTTAACTGAAAAAAAATGTGGAAAAATAAAAATTTCTTTTTCAGTCTATTAATAAATGAGTGGTGCAGAGACCATCTGACGGACATATGGTAATACTGTCTGTTGATCTGTACGGAAAAGCTCACTTAATGTTTAGTTTTCAGAAGAAAGTGTTTCACATTCTACCACGATTTAATATGTTAAGTTTATTCATTTTATGAAATGTAAACATCTTAACTATTAAATACACACCTTTTGGTGTTTTTTTAATCATAAATGTTTTGATTTACTTTAGAAAATTAAACAAAAACCAGGTGGTGGTGGCACACACCTTTAATCCCAGCACTCAGGAGGCAGAGATAGGTGAATCTCTGTGAGTTCGATACCAGACTGGTCTCCAGAACAAGTTCCAAGGCAGGCTCCAAAGCTACAGAGAAACCCTGTCTTGAAATGCCAAAAAGAAAAAAAGAAAGAAAGAAAGAAAAGAAAATTAAACAAATCATTATTCGATTCTGGACAATATTAACCTATAAACCAACTTAAAAAAAAACTTATTTAACTGGTAAATCTGTGCCCCAAATTAAAACTGCATCTTTGTATATACAGGACAGATATAATTACCATTGGCAACTACGAACTGTAGAAAAAATATTTTATTTAAATGACTCCTCAAGTTAATGAGCTGAGGGAAAGTTTAACAAGAAGTTTCAAGCAACAATATGTACAACACTAAGAACAGGAAATATTCCAAAAGTCCATCAGTTAGATGAGGAGACAGCATGGCATGCTTATGCCCTATCCACTTTAATGAAAAAGCGTGAACTATTGCCACACACAACAGCAAGGAGGAGCCTTGGAAATAGTATGTGAAAAGGTGAGTCACATAAAATACGCTCAGTTACACTGATGGGACACCCAAAAGTGAACAAAGCAAAGCAGTACATGACAGGGACACAAATATGTCGAAACTACAGAGAAAAGTGGCCATAGCAGAGAGCTGAGACATGGGTGACTTCTAAAGGGACAGGCATGAGGCAAAGATGCTCTTTTCCAAAGAGGTTGATGGGCATATTGTTGCTCATTTTATTGTCATTCTTTATGTTCTATTTGTATTTGATTGATAATTTTACGTGTGTGTGTGTGTGTGTGTGTGTGTGTGTGTGTGTGTATTCAGACTTGGGATTGAACCCAAGACCTTGTACGTGCTATGCACACACTCAACCACTGAATCACACCCTCAACCCACCTTTAAAGCAGAGCAACAGTGACAGGAAATGTATTTAATCACCTGCATCTTTAACCAGTACCTAACTGGCAAAGCATGATGGGTAAGAGTGGAGCAACATCCCTGTCACAAAACTGTTTTGCAAATTTGGCATAAAACACATTCCTAGGACTTCAGCCATATGAGATTTGAATGGTTCTAAAAGAAAAAGAAAAAGAAAAAGGTGTCTTAATCCCTTTTAGGGATGGTTTGGTAGATCCTAAGTTTTACAAATCAAATCAGTAACAACTAAATTAAGAGCAGAAGGGTCTCCAAGACAGCTCAGCGGGGAAATGTGCCCGACAACCTGAGTTTAGTCCCCAGCACCCACACGATAGGAGAGAACAAGCTATCCTCTGGCCTTGATACCACCACTATAGCACTAGAGAGAGCACACACACACACACACACACACAAATAAATAAATAAATAAAATATTCCTCTCAAAAACAGAAAATTCAAAAATAGATGTACTTTTGAGGATCCACTATTCTCTATGCAACACCATACTTTTTCAAATATTTTTTTGCATAACAAAGCTCTAAATTGGGCAGCAGTACCCTCAGTGTGTTAAGGTTTGGATTTGTCTTCTGTCCCTTTACCCATAAGGGTTGGGAGTGTTGCTTGGCTTTCCTGTATTAGCATAGCAGAAACCCAAGATTTCCCTCAATGCGAGTAACCTTGTCCAACATGGAGAATTACTTCATCTTCTCCTCCATCGTATTCCTTCAGGGTGAGGGAGGTCTCGTGATCCCTTCTCTATCAAATGAGGTGAATTACCCTGAGCCCACCACAGTTATGGTGGGAATTACATAAGGAAGCTCATGTAGAACAATCAGGAGTCAAAAGGTAGGCATATGCAAGTATTTGCTACGATGTGTGTTTGTCACCATTGTCATTTTATGAGCTCCACCTAAGACTGAATAAGAAAATCCGTACTTAGTGTAATTCTGCCCACCAAAATCATAATGCATTCCTCTGAGAATAACTGACCTATGACTCTTCAACTCCTGTTTAGTGGTAAGGGCTAAATCTAGAGGCTTCTCAGCCTAGAGTCTAGGTTAACCCTACAAGGCAGAACTATAGAGTCTGGGTTAACCCTATAAGGTAGAGGCAGCTATGGAAAACCAACTTCCTGTCACACACTCTGTTCCCTGAAGAGTTCGGCTCAAAGGCTGTCTCCCACGAGTAAGCCTTCTAAATGGAAGCAAGGGAGCATGGGAGAGCTAAAGCACCACACTTTGCCCTTCCTGGAAGGATTTGAGAGCTCCTGACCCAGACATTTGGGAACTCACAGGCACAGAGAGACAGAGAGACATCCACTCCACAGCAGGACAGACAACCACAGTCAACTGCCTCACCCTGTTGTGAATTCTCTCTCCAGCCAGGGCTGTGGAAAATGACTACATGACTTTTGTTTGTACTTAATATTATGTCTAGGGATGGGTGACAAGTTCAAGCCAATTAAGAAGCACACGAACCATCACCAGTTCTCAAGCCGAAACCATCAGTCATGTTGACACTTCAGTCTGTCCTCACTTGTCACCCTCAGATTCTCTCCAGGAGAAACACTGCGGGTTGAGACAGCAAAAAAGGGAATCCTAAAGTTATTTTATTGAATTCCAACCACTTTATTGTGGTTGAAACTCAACCACTTCGTTGGAATTATTTTTTGACTGTTCTCTCGGCACAGAATCATTTCGAGATAAATTTGGGAGTTCATCCTAGGAGCTCAAGCCTGATTTTGTTCTCTGAGAGTCTTTGCAGAGATCCCCACTACGCTCTCACCTTCAGCCCTTCGCACATCCAAGCATGACAGCAGCACCAGGGACCGATGGATGAAGAGAGTTATTTGTGTGGCTTGGGATGACATCAGATGCTGCGGATCAGTAACCGCCCTGTTTCACAACTAGGAACTCCTCTTCTAATAGCCTCTGTCAAGGGTTGGCAATTTTTCTGGAAAATAAATACTTAAAGCCTTTGTGAGCCACACTGTCACATCTGTCACAGCTCCCTGCCTCTACTGCTCACCGTGAGAGATGCACAATACGTAAACAAACCAGACGGCATGCGTAAGCTCTAGTGAAACTTCTATGTATGGGCACCAGCCGAATTTCATAAAATTTTCACAGATCATGAAATATTCTATTGATATCTCTGTGACTATTTATAAATAGAAAAACTATTCTTAGCTCATAATATCAAAAAATAGATGGTGGGCCAGATTTGGCCAGCCTACAGAACACAGTAATATATATAATTACAAAGATGATTTAGCTTCCCATATGCTTATCATGTTTCTATCTTTTCCGAGCTAATTTTCCTTAGTCATTCCTCCCTAACACAATGGGGAGGTGGGGCTTGTTTTATCAATAATAGAATGTAAAGCATTCAGAATTATCGTGAGGGAAGGGCCACAGTAATCAGGCATGGGGATGGGGGGTTCTGGTTTGTTTTGGTTTGGTTTGTGTGCAGTGCTTCAGGCGGAACCCAGGGTTTCACAAACGCTAGGCAAGCACTCTGCCACCGCACCACATCCCCAGCCCAGGAAGAAAGGTGGTTTTGGCAGAGTTTCCACCTTGATCTCTGCTTACGCACTGTCTGTGTTCATCAAGCACCCGGTTTCCTGTGTGGCCCTGTATGACTCCCATGGCTGGGTTAGAATCCAGTCCTGAGGATCTTTGGTGAGCCAGGATGATGACCCTTTTTAACACATCATTAATGTGTGCGATAATTAGGCTGCATGTGTGACCAAGCAGGCTATTGCCCCATCAGAAATCCGAGGCTGCCGTGAGTGGGCAGGAACACCTCTGAGAGGAGCACGTATGCACAGGGCTGTCTCCAAAGACAGTGTTCCAGTCTTGTCGTTAACATTTGTTTGTCTCCTGAGGACAGCAGGTGCTGAGCAAGCACCTCGGGAACCCGCTGCAGTCCACTGGCCAGCTTCTTCACGCCTCACTTTTCATTCCCCATTTGCCATCATTCCTCGTTCACCCCTCATTCACCCCCATTCCTGCCTTTGTCCTCCCATGAGAACACACACACACACTGTCTGGATCCACAAGTCTCACAGAATATTTTCAATAAGCTGCTAAAGATCTGTAAGCTCAACTGCATCCTGTCCCACCTAGTCAAAACTTAGCCTGTGGCTGAAGGTCCACCGGAGATTTGACCGCCCTCCTCACAAACACCACCCTACCTTGCCGTGGTGGCACACCCATGTTATCTTATCCTCCCACCTAGCCCCCACCACCTTGAACATGGAAGAGAACATGGTCTTGTTTATAGGACACAGCATTTGAGCGGTTGGACAGATGCACTGCCCTGTGTTTGCTTTGTGCCACAGGAGTCAGAACTGCTTGTCAGGAGACTTTTCTCATGCCACAGGGAATCACCAAATAAAGTATCGCCAGCATATTCTAAACTTTTTAAAATACTAGTGATACTCTGAGACATGATTCCAAAAAGATCCATGCAGAACTCTCAATTTAGGCAGCCCTTCCACACAATGACCACTTAGAAGATCACCAAAGCATTCACCAACAATTCAAAATTATAAAATGGGGCTTCATGTAGAATGCACCCTAAATCGCAGACCCAGAAATAAACCAGGAATGAAAGTCACCCTCAAACCGCTACTTTCTTCCATCCTGTCCAGTTAGCAAACGTTTTCATCAAGTGATTTCGGCCTCGGGATTCTGATATAAAAGAACACGAACTCTTGCTCTCCGTAAAAAGACGACCCCTGAACTCTACTCTTTGGAAGAAAAGAAATCAAACTCCTTGAGGAGTCCTTCTCTTTTTCTAATACAGTCCTGGAGTCTCTAACACCCCATGATGAAACATTTCCTACAGGTAATTAATCCGAAGCAACTCCTATGGAAAAGAAAGTCACAGAGCTCATTCTGTGAGGCGGCAGGGTTGACCTGTGTATGCCGCTCATTCAACTTTACAAAACTCTGAGCTCCCATTGTAACACAGAAAGGTGGGAGGAATGAAGCAAACCTATCCAGGAAGACCTGAAGTCAAACACTTCGCTCAGACCACCCACGATGCCCTAAAAGGCATGATGTAACCCAGGAGGGTGCACAGAGTAAAGTGGGGTTTTTTTAGAGAGAGAATTAATTTTGCTTGAGTTTAATTCATAAATAATAGTAATCTTTCCCTAAAGGGCTGTGCCTCAATCAACTGAGAAGATATTCTTTTTATAAGATAATTATTTTTAATACAAGCTATCAATTACCGAGTGCTTTGTTTCCAGGAACTATGCTTAATAGCTTTATAAACACTTATCTTATTTAACTTGAACAACTAAACCTATTGTATAGTCATTATTATCTCTATTTTACAGATGAGGAAATCGGGTGTCAGAGAGGTTAAGTGGTTTGCAGACAGGTCACACAGACAATAAAATACAAACCCAGGGCTGTCTAACTAAAAACCTGTACACGGTATGCCGCCACTACACCCCACCTGCTTGTGGAATACGCGGAGACTGGATCTGAGCGATTAAGCATTTTCTACCCAGCTCATGACAATGAAGGAATACAGATTCCACCCTGGTTCTTCTGTGAGCAGCTTTACTCAGTGAGTCACAGCTCAGTGATGCCTGAGAGAGACTCAGCAAATGTAACCCAGCAACAAGTGAGTCAGAGAAGCAGATGGCAGCAGATCAGAAACCTCCTGATGACCAGGTAACTACATTTCCCACCCAAAATCCCATTGCCTCATGGGATTTTTCTGGAATCACTGAAAACCTCTATCACAGGGATAACTTTGGACTTTGCTATGTAGATTATAAATACACACATATACAAATATATATATATATGTATATATAATGAAGTCTGCCTAATGGGGGACAGATTTGAATTCTAATTATTACAAGCCTAATAATCACACGAAGTATGCAACTCTCCATTGAAAGAGATGCATGGTCTAATCTCAACTCTGCCATCTGCCCATCACTTCCATAAACAGTGATGGAAACCACTTCATACAGGGTCTCTGTTTAGGTTAGCTGCCCTTATATCTACAAGTTCTTAGCACAGAGCCTGCCTCAACACCTTAAACAGCAAAACACATTCTGTTTCGGCTAATTGTTCCAAGTATCAAAGACAGAATATTCCAGTAGGTAAACACAAGGTTAACCCTCTAGCAAGGTGATCTGTCATGCTATCATCTGAACAGGCAACTTGGGAAATAAATTTTCAGTCGGCACAGCCCTCTAATGTGCTAAGGAGCACTCATGAGCTACAATTTTTTTCTTTTTCTTTTTTTTTTGGTTTTTCGAGACAGGGTTTCTCAGTGTAGCTTTGGAGCCTGACCTGAAACTTGCTTTGTAGACCAAGCTGGCTTCGAACTCACACCTCTGTCTCCTGAGTGCTGGAATTAAAGGTGTGTGTCACCACCGCCAGGCTCAATAAAAAAGTTTTAATCATGGAAAAAGAAGTAACGTAGATAAAATGCCTTTTCTCCCACCACCCCCAGTTTGCCCACGCATCCGCCATTCCCTGAATATCCTATATCTTAACTCTTCTTGTCTCACATAGTTTCCTTTTTGTATTTGATAATTTGCTTATTCAGACAGAGTAGCCTTGAGTAGGCTGGATCTTGCTGTGTAGACCTGGCTAGTCTAAAGTCCAGAGATCCATGCTTTCTGAGTGCTATGATTAAGGGCATTCCCCACCACACCTTGCTTAAGTAGTACCTTCTTAGATTTAGTTTATTTTCATTTATATGCATTGTGTGGGGTGCAGGTGTCTAAGGCGGCCAGAAGAGGGCACTGGATCCGCTAGAGCTAGAGGTACAGGGAGAGTGAGCAGTTAGATGTGGGTGCTGAACAGAAGTATGGCCCTCTCAAAGAGCAAGGAGTACCCTCAGTCACTGAACCGCCTCTCCAGGCCCCGTCCCAGGTGGTTTCAACATGAAGATTTAAAAGTAGAACAATCAGATGTGATGCCAATGTGCAGCCTTTCATAGCTTGCAGAATGATGGCCCCCGTAATTTTCTCATAGACATTCGCATGGCTGCATGGAAGTTCTTTGGAGTCAGAAGTCCTTATCCTTACTCAAAGATGACGTGTTTCTGCACCCTCCATGGATGTATGAAAGCTACTACCAATCCCTGTGTGTTCTGCTGGCTTCTTTATATATATACACGTGTGTGTGTGTGTGTGTGTGTGTGTGTGTGTGTGTGTGTGTGTGTGTGTGTATAAACTATAGTAGGTGACTAATAATAATAAAATAGAACAATTGTAGCAACATACTATATTTATGTAAGAGTGATGTCCCTGTCAACATATTATTGAACTGTTCTCACCCTTCTTCTCATGTTGGGAGATGTTAGCTGTATCTTTGCTCATACATTTATTTGGGCATAAAGGCATAGTCTGGGGAGTGGGGGATGCTTTGGCAAATTCAGTTGTACCAATGACGTCACATAAAGGAGGGCAAAGCTCACAAAAGGCTATATTTTTACCAAAAGGCGTAAAAGCAGTATTTCTAAATTAGATGTACCATGCAATGATAATTAAAATGTCTAGACTGCTAGGATAGCTGAATAAAGCATCTGCCACTATAGCTGCCATTACAGACTAATGTGGTTGAGATTAGCACCTCTAACAACAAGATGACCACTTATTACTGGTAACAGACATCTCTCTGGAGATCACCATGGTAACATTCATCCCTTCCAACAATCCCTGACACCAGACACTGAACAGTTTTTAAATTAAATCATGGTTACAAAGTATAAAGAAATTTTAAGATGACATACAAATAGTCTCATCCTCCATTGCCAAAGAAAATATAATTTAACATTATATTCTTTGATATTTAATCTCAACTATCATAGACAATTTCTGCAAATTAAAATATCAGTAGCAGTGAAAACCTGAAAGTCAAGGGCAGTATGTCACCATATCAGCAAATATTCATAAAAGTAGGATGCAAAGCAGAGGCAGTTTGTTGTGACTTTAAGCATTGCTAACAATAAGAAATCCCAATAACTCAGACTTACATAATTATCGACACATATCAGCAGGGAACAACAATTAAGAATTAAGAGTTCTAATAATTCCTTCAGAAGTTCCGAGTTTCTTTACTCACATGCCAAAGCACTGATGGGGTACAGCAGTTACCCTGGAGAGAAATAACATTGTCAACCAGGCTAGGAAGGTGGGCAAGACCTCAAATCCAGCTTCAAAAGCCACAGTGGCTGTTTAGTATGAGCTGTTCATGTATCTAATTATAAATTGACCTTGTGTCCCCACTGGGAAACTGTCGACAAGCTCTGTATTTAAAAGCTTTTATCTTGGGATGGAAAAGCTATTGAGAAAGCCATCAAAAGTTCCACAAGATTAAGAGTTTCACGGATATGTGTGGTCCCATACCCTATCGCTTTTCAATGTTTACATTATGAAAAGTTTCAACTATACCCAGAAGTGCAAAGAGTAATATGAACATCTGTGTACCCACAACCAAGTGACAGATTTGTAATGCTTAGACTGAGTCACAGAAGGCCTTTTTAAATGGCAAACAATTACATAGGAAAATAAAAATTTGTGGGTAGCTCTCCCCATTGCCATCCTCCCGCCCACTAATATCCTGTACTGCCCTGAATGTTTTCGGTCACTCTATAAACTGCACCAGACTATACACACCAATCTACAGCTTGTTCATCCCCAGAATGTTTATTTCTAAAAATGATCCATGTTGACACAAGCACATTTCTTTCATTTATTTTAATTACTACATAAAGTTTATTGCATGATTACAGCACATGTTATTTTATTCCCAGAAAGGCCAGTTGTTTGTTTGTTTGTTTGTTTGTTTGTTTGTTTTAGTTTTCCCTAATCTAAAAAGCACGGAAATGAACACTGTTATGCGTGCCCTGGTGCACATCTACCATGACTCCTCGAGGCACCACATTGCAGGGTGCACACATTTGTGGCATTACCAGGAGTTGCCAACTGCTTTTTGTAGTAATCCAACTCAGACTGGCATCCTGACTCAGCCCTAACAAAATCCCAGATTTGATCCCATCACCACACACAAAAAAGTAATTAGACTAAGTAACACCCTAATCATCAGTGTCTGTCTGGGATTTGAGAAGGTCTACTTCTTTACATCTCCATCCTCAACTAAGACCACCAGACCCTCTGCTTTGCCTACCTGGTGGCTGTAAGACAGCAACCCATTACATTTTCCTGACCACAGTAAGGCTGAGCATCCCTGCATTTTACTGGCCATCTAGACCATTAATGTGACTTAACTTCTCGAGGTCCTCACTAGCAAATGGAGATAACAGTGCCCCCTCTCAGAGATGTTTTAGAACTGACTTAAAAAGCATTTATTCCAGTGTTAAAATATGTCAGTTGATTTTTTAAAAAAATTACTGGACCAGCTAGATGGCTTAGTAAATAAAGGTGCTTCCTGCCAAACCTGACAACATTGAGTTTGATTGCTCGGGCTCACAGGGTGGAAGGAGAGAACTGACACACCCTCATACGATTATGGTCATACATGTGAATAAGGAGGCTCGAAACACAAAGTCTTTCTGCCACTTCTCCCAAGTTTACAGTCTGCTCTGGATGATGACTGCAAGACTCGGAGAGCAGATTCTTTGCAATCCCTCTTGCTCAATCAACATAGTTCCCCAAAATAAGAAGCTATACTGTCTGTTTCTACTGTCCATTCAGGAAAAGTACAGTCAGCAACACAAGGTATTATGTAAACTAAACCTCAATCAATACACACGTGACTGCCACCTTGTTTGTGACAGGATCATTATCTTGAATCTCAGCAATTGTTTTGTCACAGAGTAAAAGGAACTCTTGAAAAACAGGGTGGTGGAGGCTGACAGGGACTTGCCATGCCCAAGATTTTCCTGGAGTGGACACGCAGCCAGGCCTTCATAAATGTCCCTATTCCTAAGGTCACTCCACTTCCCCACAGTGCCACAGTGATCTTGCATATGCAAAGGGAAAGAGCAATCATAGCATTTACCGAAAAACCAAGTCATGTGTTATAAAAGGAATAATCAAAAGTATATTGAATCTGGGCATGGTGGTGCACACCTTTAATCCTAGCACTTTGGAGGCAGAGGCAGGCAGATCTCTGTGAGTTTAAGGTCAGCCTAGTCTACAAATGGAGTTCCAGCCAGGGCCAGGGCTACACAGTGAGACCCTGTCTCAAACAAAGTATACTGAGCAGGCATAGTGGCCCATATCTGCCTTCCCTTACTCAGAAGGTTGAGATAGTAGCATTTCAAATTAGATATGGCCTTGAACTACACAGTGGATTCCAATCTAACAGAGCATATGTAGTGAGACCTAATTAAAAAAAAAAGATGTGTGCTCTGCCTAGACTCATGCCATATTCAATGTCCTGTGATCAACTGCCTCTGGACTCACTTCACTTGCATCTGACCTTTCCTTTGTGGACAGCTGTGCTCGTCTTTGCAAACTGGTAGAGTCTGGAAACTCATACAGCTGCATGCTAGACCTATGGCATAGTCCTGACATCAGCACCCACTGGTGATTGGCAGGGCCTCCTCAGATGTGCTTTCATAGCCTCTAAAGTTCATGATTCCTATCCCCTGCAATCAATTTGGGCTGGCACTCAGAGACCAGAAACTCTTCAGTAACTACACTCAGAGGTTCTCTCTCCTCTCCAGAGTTGACTCGGGGCTCAACTGCAGCCCAAATATAATTAGGCGGCCTTCTGGAACTATCTAGGTGCAAGGCTTTCTTCCTCACATGAGTGCCAAGTTTCCACTTTCAAGAACTTAAACTGCCATATAAAATGCTCTAGCAAGGATGAGTAATTAGACACTGTAATGGAAAATTAACTGTGTTTTTATTTAGAGCACTTATTTTAACAAGACTTTTTTCCTAACTATTATTAAATTGCAATAAAAATAAATTAAATCCTGAGAATTTACAAAGACATTCTGTTTTGAAAAAAAAAATAACAAGTGAACACTCTCCCGGAGAGTGTTTATTTTGTTAATGCCATGAAGTGTGTGTAAGGTCCAGATCAGAACCTCATTAATAATGAGTCCTAATGCTGATTCTATATCTGCCACACTTGCTGTGAGAGACACCGCTTGCAGTTCTCTGGCAGCTAAAACAGCAGGCACTGATGTGTGGGCCCCCTGAGAATTCCCTCAACCCTCGGTTCTCTTTTTCTTCTGTCCTGCTGCTTGCAGTAGACGTGTCCTTGCAGCAGAATGCTCTGTGAACATTCAGTGATCACCTGTGGCTTTAGCAAGTTCATGGGTAGGATGGAGGATGTTGGCTAATCCAAATATGAACCCATCTCAAGAGACACACTGGAAATAGCTCTTCCACCCAACAGAAGTGCCACGCAAGCACTTCCTAAAAGATGTGCATATCTCCTATCACCCAAATTCTCGCATCCAAACCCTTCAATCATATTCCAGTTAAGAGTTGGCAAACTAGCTCAGCCATGAAGCCACAAAATTTATTCCATGACAGGACTATGGCAAAATGGGAGAGCTGGCTCCACTGCTCCCAGACAAGCCAACAGGCAGGGTACAGTGAGTGAAGCTTGGACCTTCTGAGCTGCTTCGCTTTTCATTTGTTCCTTTGCCTGCAGCTTTCCAAGCGTGAAACGCTAAGCCCTCCTCTTCCGAAGGAGAAACAGACCCTCAAAATGTTTTGAGTATGACATTTCTTCAGCCGCTTACCCCCTGCCATGAATGTTCAATGATGGGCAGTACCAGGTTCCAGGGGACTCCACTTAAGGTGCCAAGCATGAATCTAAGTAATCAATGTTACCTGTGTATTGTCTGTGGACAGTGATCTCAGAAGTCACCTTGTTTTGGTCTATACCAAAGATATCCTGTGGTATAAGATATCCTGTGGTATAAGGTTGAACCTAAGCACAGCCTCGAGATTTCACAGAAATCCACTCTTTCTCTTTTATCTTCCTTTTTTTCTTTCTAATCTCTCCTTACAATTTAAACAACCATTTCAATTCTTACTGCCTCTCATACAGACCAATGGAAAACCTACAATGTGCTAAAATTAGTTTTATACTGTCCATCTCTATTTTCATTATAAATTCAGTCTCCATCTCAAAGAATAAATAGCCTGCATGCATATATGTAACAGGCCTTATAAATGAGTCTGTCTGTCTGGGTATTCTAAGCAAATATAAAAATTTGCTTAATTAAATTATCAAATTCAATGATATAAAGGATTATAGGCAGCGGAAGAGGCATTTTAAGTCTGCACAAAATTTCTAATCCTTTTTCCATCTGCAATCAGAAAAATCAGCAGCAGCAGAAACCACTAGGAAACAATTCACAAGCTCTTAGAGCCAATTCCTAAGGAACCCCTCAGCATCTCAATTTAATTTCTTTAAAGAGAAATCATAAAACTTAAGAGGTGGTGAGTGAGTCAACAGCTCCTCTGCAAATATATTCTGACCCTGATGTCCCCGACGCTGTACGTCCTTCAATGTGTTCTTCCTTCAAATGGGAATAGGAGAAACTGGTGTAAGTAATTGTTAATAAAAGCCTGCTGGCCTCTGGCAGCACTGATAATGATCATTTTCCCAGACCCTGGTTTACGTTTCTCCATCAACATTCCAGGGCCCAATTCTCAAGTTCCCAATACACTACTGGATTTGGTCCCAACTGAAAGACCTGGGGTTTGGGGAATCAGTGGAAGGAAACTCATGAAGCACTTGCTGGCTCTCTAACACGGCAACAGAGTCGTGCAAGCCTGGGCCTCAGATAACTTTTCACCAGCGTGACACCCGGTCTTTGTGGTAAGCGTGCACAAGGACACCACCCCAAAGAACTTGTTTCTCACGGACCCACCAGAGGATAAAATGTTCTCAATGCCACCTCCTAAGATAATCACCCTGTCCCAAATGCCCCTTTTGATTGGTTGACTGTCCTCTGGGTGCGACTGCATGAGTTTATCCAGGGTGTGTAACCAAGACACAACAGTCTTCCTGATTTCTGAGAATCCTGACAAGTACAACTGTGTAAAAAGTGGATCGAACTATGTCAAAACACCACTGTGATGCTGTGACTCTGAAAAAAAAAACAATAAATCTATCTTCTTCCACGTGGATAGATTGACCTCTTGAGCCCTGCCAGCTCCAAAGTCATGGCCAGACCTAAAGGATCAACTCTGAAGGTCATGAATAGATTCAGCAGAACCATCCTGCCCAAGAAGGAGGAAGGAGCAAGACCGCAGATTGTTCTAGAATAATTGAAAGTCGCAGGTCTCAAAGTGTCCAAATATCTGTAAGCTCCTCCCCAAGATGAGCAAGTGGAAATGTAAGCTCATTCTAAATAGCAACAATAAATTATAAGTGATTAATCCCGTAGGTGTGTTTATCAATCACCTCACAGGAAAACCCTTAGGGTGAGCTGTTGCATGTTTGTGTTTGTGGAACAAGTTACCTGTTTTCCCTGCACATTCCTCAAACTCAGAAACTCGACTGTCTCTAAAGATTTAAACACAGAGGCAAAGCTTTCAAAAATTCCAGTACCAATGGCTTCACAATCTAGTCCACTGTGAGGGCCAATCTTATCCAAATGACTTTCCACCAATGAGAGCTCATCCTGATCCAAAACAGACGACAACAACAACATACCCCAGAAGGTATACTGTATTTATGAAATCATAAAGTGTACCTTGTTTGGGTAAACTTTCGATCACCGCCTCCCTTCTAATATTTGAGAGATGATTACTAACGTCCAACTGGCAATATATTTGATTCTCTGTGAGGATTCCTGCTAGCAGATTTAAACATAAGACCTACGGGTCACATACACACTAAGTCAAAAACATTCTATACCTCGCTGACGGTGTGAACAGCAAACTTTGTTTAAATAGAGGCTTTCTTTAGATTTTGTTTTCTTTTGTAATTTAATGATAAACTTTTCTTTAGTTTGGCTTAAAGAAAAGGATTCGCCTCAGGATCTAGTAAGGTGGTTGAGGGGGAACTACTAGAAAACAACATTTAGAGACTACTCTCAAAAAGTGTAACTATTGTGTTTTCAATAAAGGGCCTGTTAAAATCAGCAATACTTTTTGATGATGAGTATTCCATCAAGAGTAAAATGTTTAGTAATCAATTACTTCCAGGTGATTATCTGCCTAATGAAAAAGACCTCCATTCTTCTGTTCACTTAAATGCATACTCATCTGCCGGAGGAGATCTGATATCATGCACTGCAACTTGGATTACCAAATCTAGCAACACGGGCTGCTTAATTAGGCAGAAGTCTTTTAAACACGGCGTTTGTTCTGCCCCTGTCCTGTGTGGTTATTAGACTTGCTGGTAAGTCAATTGTGAAGAATTGTTTAGTCTTAGTTTTCAGTATTTTGCCTAACAAAGTTCACTTCTGCTGCAGTTACTTAAGCTGGTGGACATGGGCAAACTAAAATGAGAAAAATTAGTAACTTTAATTTCAGTATAAGTTTTCACTTACTTTGAATTTCCTGTACATTGCTCCTGCCACATACGCTAAATATCTGTCTCTATCCTGAAAAATAAGTTATTGTTTCATTGTAGATATCAGCAGCTTATGAATTCTATTTTTAATTCATTTTTTAAAAAAGTTGTACTTATCCTAGCTAAGATTTTTGAGCCAGCATTTGACAGTTAAAAAGTATAAAAAGGCTTTGGAAGCATGAGACCCCAGAAAGTCACTAATGGGCTTCCCATGATCTTACACATAAGGCTTCCGCTGAAATCATAAACCCACTGAAGGCTTACGATCTGAAAGCATGAATTGTTGTAGCTAGTTTTTATGAGTTTAATTCCACTAGCAAATCCTACTTTCTATATTTTAAGTCTCAACTAGAGCAAAATCAAGACGCATTTTGAAAGGAACAATCCAGAGAAAGAAAGTCACTGCCAATAACCCCTTCTACCGCAAACCATTAAGGAACTTCTAGGAGCATAGGACTAGCCTGCCATGCCTGTCAACCCACTTTTAACACTCACAAAACTGCCATTGAATCATTACATTTTGTCTGTTTTATTTCCCACACAAGGTTCAATAAATCACGCAGCCTAGATGACTGCATGACAATTTTCTGGGCCTTTTTCTCCCTCTCTTTTTCCAGCATGTTTTTTTTCTTTGCATGACCCAATTCTGTGACTCCTACAAGCCATGAAAAGTTGCCTTAGAATTATGGCAGAGTCCGTGAAAGTTAGCAGGTACTAAAGGACCTCTAGGTCCTCAGGAATTGTATTTTCCTCCGGGAGTCTCTCTCCTGGGCAATGACTGAACAGGGTGCACTAGGATTTACCACAGATAAATGATGGGATTTGCATTATTGTAGCAAATAGATGTTCTCAAAAGAAGATTGAGCCCACTTCTCCCAACCCAGCATATTCACAGAGGACTTTCATGTGAGGCACCACATATAGCAGACACACGAAAGTAAACATGTTAACATGTCGGGTCTCTCCTGTGTTTCTAAAATCTCTTTTATGTATCTTATTTATTTCCTTGTTTGTAAAATCCAGTATTATAAGGCTTGTTGTGGGACATCAGATCTAACTCTGCCTTGCTGACAAAATGTGTAATATTCATTTCTTGGCCAAAAAAATGTAGGAATATCTTGCTTTTGGAAAATCTTTGCTGTATTTATTATACATTTGGTGACAGGTTTAGCAGGACTGTCAAAGAAGCAAGGGAGAAATGGGATTCCAAGCATGATATTTAGCAGATTTTTATCCCAACAGCTCCCATAGGAAGTCTTTGAGAACCACTGCTAACACACTTTTATTTTTCAAAATATAGTTTCATGAACTTACTTTATGGCAGTCATACAACATGCATAACACCAAGGCCCCTCTGGTTTGGGAGCAATAAATGTTTGTTTTTAATGGGAAGCATGGTCAAGAACTTCATTTTAAAAATTTTTTTTCTTCACCTTTTTTTAGCTACTCCCACGGTTTTGTATCCCCACCATGAATCCCTGAATCCCTACCACGCCAAGCAAGTCTGAAACCCGGAGTTTCTCTTACTACACTCAGTGTTTTTAAACGTCTTTGGATTGGTTTCCTACACACCTATTTTTTCAATATTATTACTAAATTCTGTCTCTCTCCTATTGGTCCAGTTTTTGTGGCGAGAGGAAACGAGGTTGGAGGGATGCTTTTACTGTTACTAGTGTTGGTTTTAGTCCCTTAAAACAAACAAGGGGTTGATCCCCTGCCTGTGTCAAAACGCAGCATAGTCTAAAACTGCTTCCCCAGAGGGAGATTATTTTAAGTAAAGTTCGGTGAATTCAGTAGTTTATTTTGAAGCCCAGGAAACAGATTTACTTGTAAAATTACAAAGAAGACCTAAGAAGTCGGGCATTAAGGGCACGACCACCAAGTTCAAATTGAAACCGACAAACTCACTGCGTGAAACCTCCTAAGCACTGAATCTGGTCAAGTGTTTTGAAGTTTCTCATTGGAACTCCATAGTGCCAGGAAGACGGGTGCTTTCTCCGCGAAACAGGAAAGGGCGCTACAGAGGCGTCCCACTCCCAGGGCCGCTTGGTCTTAACTTATCTCCCATCCAGGGAGCAGCACCTGCCCGGGCCGGGTTGCAAACGCTCCGCTTTTGAATGTCCACCGCTGGCGGGTCTGTTCTCCTTGCAAGGACGCAGGAAAGGAATCCCTTGGTCCCTCTCGCTCTCAGGTTGGAAAGCAGAGGCGACCACACAAGGGAGAAAGTACCACAGCCCACTATCTCCCTGCGATTCTTACCGGCACAAGAGTGCAGAGGCTTGGGTCGCACCACCAGCGACGGGCACACAGAGTAGAGGGAAAGTTTCTCAAAGTAGTCGCAGGTCTCCTTGGAGAGGATCTCATCGATCATGAAAGTCTTGTAGCGCCGCCTGGCTGCTTTGAGCTGGCCGGGTGAGCTCAGCCTCAGTTCCGCGTGGCAATGCATGGTGAGCCGCGACTAGAGCCTGGCGACCTGAGTGCTGCGAGCGTCGACTCGTCTCGGACCGCGGGGGCTGGCACGCGGGCTGGGGCCTGAGCCCCGCTCTTCCGCAGCCAGAGGGGCGCCGGGGACCGGGAAGGCGCGCGGACCAGAGCGGGCACGGGCGCGCCTGCTGCGTCTACACCCACCCGCGGAGCAGCATCTTTGACTATAGCCTTTTTGGGACACCGCAGCTGTCAATCAGAGCGCACTTCCTGCAGGGCCAGGTGCGGAGCTGGAGCCGAGGGGCGTCGGCCGCCACCCCGCCCCTGCGCGTCCGTGCGGCCCGGGTGCTGAACTGCGCACCCAGGGTCCCGCAGCTCCCGCTCACCGCCTCCCGCCAGTCCGAGTCGAGCGCTCCCCACGCTAGCTCTCTATTTTAAGACACTCGCGTCGGCTCTTCTTTCCCCCTCCCCCAAACTCCAGGTGTGTGTACGGGGGTGCGCGCGCGTGTGTGTGTGTGCACGCGCAGCACGGCCGGCGCGCGCCACCTCCTCCTACGGCCCAGGAGTCCTGCCGCCGCTTTTCCTCGCCGTGTCTTCCTCTGTCCTCGCTTAAAGCCAGTCCTGCCAAAGGGGCCACCGCTCTCTGCCCCGCAACCCTGCGGATAGCTAGGTCCGCTTCTCTTACCACAAAGCAGAGGCTCCGGGGCCCAGAGCACGCGCTTCCCGACGACCTCTGTGTCTCACTTGTCCCCGCGTGGGCTGTTTCCCAGGACCACGGCGTCCCCTTCTCAGCCCGCAGCTCCCAAACCCGTGCTGCACCCGCGCGTTCCCGGCGTGGGGCGTTTGCGCCGAGGTTGTAAACTTGATTGTCGTCCGATCCCAAACTACAAATGACTTTAGCACAGTCCGTTACCCCAATAATAAACTGAAGGAATAATGTGTATTTGTGTGTGTGTTTAAATTCTGGTCATAAAACGGTTTGCTTTGCTGGAAAGGGCCAAAACAGCAGGATCGCGGCGTGTCCGCTGCTCTTCCACAGACAGCCTAAATTCTGACTAAAGTCAGCTTTTTCTAGTGCCCAGTCCCGGTATTCATTCCCAGGCATGACAGACTTCAGGTTTTGGAGATGGTTTGTCTTTTTTTTTTTAACTTTTATTTAACTATCATCTATCTATTTTAGCGTCCTAATCTCAGAGTCTGTCCCAATCACTGTCTGTACGAACTTTTGTTTTCAATCACACAGTGAGAGGGACCAGCGGGCACCTAAGCGCCTGGGACAGCTCCCGCTGTCCTAGATGCGCACCACCCTGGAAAGCGACCTCCCGGTGCACTCTCGGTCCCAAGATTGTGTCTTTAAACCGACATGGAGACACAGAATTTTGGACCGAGACAGCCGGTGAGACTTCCTCGGTGCTCGCACCCTGGGGTGACCATGTGTCTCTAGGAGTGTTCTTACCGGGCTGCGCGCTCCGAGCATGACTAGCTAAGAAAGCAAGTCCGGACGCGCACCCAGGCGGGTGGTTAAACTCGCGAAGGAACAAACTTGTTGAACTAATGATTAAGCACTTAGGGGAAAATAGGTATCAATAGACGGAATCATAACCGAGCGTTTGCTATGACCCGCAGCCCGAATTGGCGATCTTTATTTCCCTACGTCCTCCTGATTCCGCTTCCCTCCTCTCCATTTGGAATTGCTTTTATTTCTTCTCCAGAGGCAACCCGCCAGGACTGCAGCTAGGTATCCCAGTGGCGACGCCTTCGTTGCTTTCATTCCTGGACCCTGTGGCTTTATCTGGTGTGGGGGAATCAAGGGCCTAGCACTTGTCCCTGATCAATCTGAGCGCTGCCTCCCCACGCCAAGGCCCGCTGAGCGAGGAAACCGGGTCAGGGACTGGAGCGCAAAACTCGCTGCCAGGGCAATCCTGAGGAGCTCTCTTCGTCCCCAGGACAGTGCCGCACTATCGGCCACCGCAGGGAAGCGGAATGCTTTGCGGAATCCGCGTCTAACCGACGTGACAACGAGGCTGGCTTACAGCGCTCAGTGCCCGGTGCCGGAGCGGCAGCTGTCGCGCTTAAGCAAGCAGGCTCCACCGTGGGCGCACGGAAGGCGGACGCGCTGGGTCACCCTGCAGGAACCCTGCCCACTACACTCCTTTCCTTCAACCTTTTTCTTGACTCTTTCCACTCTTTCTCCCACTAACTCTTTCTCCCCCCCCCCATTTCTCCTTTTCCTTTTTCATTTATCCTTTTACCTCATTTGTCCTCGCATTTGGAGCTTCTAGGTTTAGGCCCCCCCTTCTCTTTCCTGTTCTGTTCTCCCCCATAGCGCGTCTTTGTTTCTTTTTCTTTCTTCCTTTCTCGTCTTCTTCTTCTCCACCTTCTCTCTTTCCAAACTCGGGTCGGGTCGAGTGCGGAAGCTCATCTGCAGACACAGGGCTTCGAACCCCCCAGCCCAGCCGCAGGACTCAGCCCTTGGATTGGCCTCTGCCCTGACATGTCTCCCCACGGAAACCATCTTTCAACCCTCTAACTCCCTACATCCACAGAGCCACGGACACAAAATTCACTTAGGCCCTGCTGTAGATTTGGTTTGAAATCCAGTGAATTTTGATAGCCAAAGAAGATAGGGCAGCCCCTCATCAGTGCCTTAGGTTTTTTTGTTTGTTTGTTTGTTTGTTTTTCTGTTTTCCCTCTTTCCACTAGGAAGACCAGAAATCCCCCAGAGGTCTGTGGGAACAAATTTCCTCTGGAGGGAGAAGCGAGTGGTTCTGGATCTTGGAATCTAGAGTTTTTGGCACTCAGGTATTCCTTTCTTAAACTGACCTTGTCTTTTCATTTCCAAATGCTAATCCTAATTTCTACTTCACAAAGCTGGCCTTGCAAAATCCACGCCTTTTACAAGCCTTGCCTTTAACTGGAATGTCCTGCCACCTCTCCTGGCCCTCCTCTGTCAGAAAAACTAGAGACCCATCTCAAATACAACCTCCTCCCAAGACTTTCTTTCTTAGCCCCAGACCTGCCCCTGGCTGTTCTGCCTCTACCCCAGCATTGCCTTCACTGTGTTGCTTCCGTATGTTTATTTCACCCACTGGACAATGAATTCCTCATGGCCAATGCTTTGTTCAACATTATTCATCTTTTACCATCATTATCCACATAGCACCTGGCGCATGGTCCCTTCTCAGTAAGTGGGTCCTGAATAAATGATTGTATGAAAGCTCTGGAAACAGAATTATATAATGTGTTTGATGGGACATCACATCTTAATTAGTTGTACTAAATTTGTCTTTCTCTTTAAACGAGTCTCTCCCCTTTCCTTGTTAATTTGAGCTTTGAGCAATGGCATGCAGCCCAATTTCTTTTTTCCCCCTTCCTCCAAGCTCCTTCTTTCCAGCCCCTCTCTGCCATTCTTAGACTATACAGCATTTCCATGGGAGGAAGCACACCCCAGCTGTCAATCACAAAGTGGAACTCTGTTCAGAATAGTCAGGGGTTTTGTTTCCAAAGTTAATGAAGTGGCTGAAACAACAAACATCTGCCAAAGGGGCTCAAACCTTTTCCAGCTGCTGGAGACTGGCAGACACCCTTCAGCGTCCAGTCACCATGTCCAGGCAGTGTCTGCCCTCACAGCCGCAAAGGAACACACACAGAGAAGGACAGACTGTTTTCGCTGCCTGGTGAGCATACAAGGTGAGAAAAATTGACACCCTGGGAAGACAGGTCTTGGAGGATCACACCCCCTCCCCCAATTGGCCTCTGATTCCTGAGACAGCATGAGAGAAGGGTGGGAGGATGAAAGTTGAACTGGGTGATCTGAAAACCAGCGACTCTATTCCCCCTTAGATCTTACACTGGACATCTCTGCTCAACGAGAACTCTTGAAGTTTAATGAACGAATTCCTCTAATTTCAAATGTGACACTTAAATTACATGTAGGCCCTACCTTAGGTGCTATCACCTTAGCTCGTTAGCCACCCCTTTATAATCTTGATTATAATGCAATCAGGTATAATTATGACAAATGCACCAGTTCATTTCCCAGCTATCATTTCTTCAAAGGAGACTGAGGGAGCAGAAAGCATTTCTTATAGTCTGGTCACGTGTATTTAATAACTTGTATTTCAGCCACTAAGTTTCGAAATAGTTTCAGACATGTAAAAGCAAAATAGGGAAAGTCTTGTAAGTTAATATTCCCCTGGGCCCCAGGTTCATGCCAAAACCGCTTGCTGTCTGTGCAGCCCGACCAGGCAGCCTCAAATAACAAGTTAAAGGAGGTGTACGAGGAGGCCAGCTTATTTTTAATGATGATATTAATTACAAAACTGCTCTCATCCACTGTAAGGCACCTTTTTAAGAGAGGCCACAGATGCAATCCACTTGACCAATGAGCTTAGAAAGGATGAAGTACAGCCCTTGAACCTTGCCCAAAAGCCAAACGCAAACTGGGAAAAAAATAAGACAATAGCTGTATCTCTAAAGCACTGAGCATTAACACAAAGATGAAAAGGTTCAGTAAATGACCCAGGTAGTTCCAAATTTGAGAAGCTTAGTATACAGATTAAGATTCATAGATTCTCACAATACAGACACACATATGTGTGTGCGTGCGTGCACATGAGCCCGCTTGAATGCTTTCTTTGTATTCTGAGATAATGTTTCGTGTATCCAGACTCCCCTTGTACTTACTATGTAGCTAAGGCTGACTTTGAACTCCTGCCGTGTCCATCTCCCAAGTGCTAAGATTATATAACTACCTGGCCGTGCTTCTCCTTTCACCTGTACTGTGCTGATATCCTTTAGACATCTTTCTGCAATGTGCCTCAGTTATCCCAACTGGTGGAGCCAGAGAACTAAAATTTGGCATTGTGAAGTTTATCATAATATTGTGCGAAACCCATGGGAAGCCCGGATCATCACTGACAGTGCTTTTCCCCACCTGTTATCCCTTTGCTAAGGAGAAAGCCGCAGCAAGGAAGCGGCAGCGGTGTGAGACACAGTGGAATTGCATCTGGGGTGAGAAACATAAACCAATCTGGGTTCCTTCCCTAGCCCAGATGCTGAGCTATTCTCTGACCACTGGCCTTCAACCACCTGTGTATAAGAAGGGCCGATGCAAGTTTTGAGTGACTCCATGTTCCCAACGCTCAAGAATTGCTACTGTCCCTGACACTTGCACTGTTTCAATAACATAAATGATTTTCACAAAACAAAACTGTTCCTTAAAAGGCACAAGGACCTGTCTCTCCTGCTTCATAGTCTTAGTGTTAGATTTTCTCAGTGTTATAAGACCAGAATCAGCCAAGGTATTAAGAATGGGAAGACAGGACACGGAACTTAGCAGTCTGTGACATGCCTGCCTGGGTTCAATCCTCAGGACCACGTTAAACCAGATATGAGAGCCTGTGCCTGCGCTGCTGTCATAGAGAGCAGCAGAATCAGGGGTTCACGCTCATCCTGGGTTACAAAACAAGTTTAAGGCCAGCTTGGAATACATGAAACCCTTGCTCAAAAAAGATTTTTTTCTTATTTTTTTATATATTTTTTTTAAAAAAATGAAATCGAGGGCAGGAATCGAGGGCAGAACTAAAGTAAAGAAACAGCCTTGACTACCTGGGGTGCCTAAAAGCAACTGGCCCTACAGCACACCTTCAGGTTTACCCAGCACTTTACAGTTTACTGACCAGTTTACCCAGCACTTTGCAGGAGCCTGGGTCACTTATGATCCTTATGATTGATCCACTAGGAGACATCTCATCCAAGCCATTTCATAAAATATGTTTGTCTCTTCTTGTTCTCAAATAGTTTTGAATGGGATTTTGTGTGTATCCTTTGTAGGCTTCCCCAACCCAGGGCAAATAGGCAACAGGAGAGCTGGGTTTCAAAGAGAGCCAGCAGTCCCTGGGTCATTAGCACCGGCTGTTTCGCTAATGAGGACAGAAGGCTGATCAGCCAGCACTGGAAGAGACTTGTGGAGCCAGTGGGCCTTAGGACCACACGAAGGAAAACAACACTCACATAGAGCATTGGGTGATTAAGAATATCTGCTGGCAGGATTATTACTCTGCTAATACAGAACATTATTTACCAAGAACACTGGGGGCAATATGCCAATCAAAGTTAAGAAAGAGGAAGTTTGTGCAGAGTCCTGGACACAGGTGCTAATCACCTACTTAGGTCTAAGTGCAGAGGGTGTGTGTGAGCGAGTGTGTGAGGCTGTGTGCTTCTCTCTGTATGACCCCATATAGTCTTGCTCCATGAACTTTTTGTCTGTCTGTCCTCTCTCTCTCTCTCTCTCTCTCTCTCTCTCTCTCTCTCTCTCTCTCTCTCTCATCATTATGGCTTTGTTTTTGTTTTTTTCCCAATGGAGAGCGGAGAAAGCTAAAGAAAAGACGTTTTAAAATTGTATTTATTAATCAAATTCAAAAGAACTTGCCCATACTACAAAAAAAAAAAAAAAACTGAGCATTCTCAGCAACCCACAGTTTCACATCTGAAGCATGGTTCTTCCTACTCTTAGCCATCCTTTGCTGCATGTAAAGAGATGTAAACTGTTTCTGTTTCTAAGATCTACTTATAAGGAATATTCTTTATCATCTGTGGAGATGATAATATAGCAAATGTATTCAGGGGAAAGCAGAGAAACAGAAAGTATGAAGTATTCCGGCATAAAACAATATCATATGAAATAATCCAAAACTTAAAATGCTAAAATGTCTTTCCTTAGAAAATAAGTCAAAGGAATCTCTGTTCTTGTCTTTTCTTTTTAAATCAGTTTTTCCCCCTGTGGAGAAACTTAACTTCCAACAGACAACCCCAGAACAATTTTTCCATTTCTGTGACGCTATGGATTTTCTTTCATTTCTTTCAACACTTATAGGAATGCACAGACCTAAAGAGGCTGTAAATTAGCGAAGTAAATGAATGAGATGGTGCCAATCTCTGTTCATTTCAATTATGTGGGCAGACTGCCTTTTTTTTTTTAATTCAAAGTCATCACGGAACAGAGACTCCCTGATTCCACTGCCAGTGCACATTCTGATACGTTTATTTAGATCAATTATTGAGTTACTTAGATTATGTCTCCAGGAGCTGCCAGAACATCTGGTGGTTTCAATCAGGTCAATAAGAGATTGTGCCAAGTCAGGGAGAAAAAAATTAGTCCGATTACTCATTTGTATAGGCAGAACAAGGGCTTGTTTTCTTCGCATAGACAGTAAGTGGATATAGCGCCAACCGGTTTTGGTTTTCTCTTCGAAAACCATAATACAGTCCATAATTCCTGAAAGAGGTTGTGATTTTTATCAGTTAATGCTTGCAAAGTATTCTGACAGATCTCAGTCTACGAGGTAATGGGTGTGAAGCTGACTGATTCATGTCTGTGAGACAATTCTGTGTTATTTAAATTCTGTGTTCTAGAAGTTGGGACCAAGCCAACAGACCGAAGCTGTTTGGTATTCCCTGAATGCTGAAAAATAAAAGTAGCCATGCTAGCAATCACAGAACAGTGTCCTCGCTGTAACAAAACTCCACACATGCTTTCATTGCCTAAAGCAAGCCTATCCGCAGCTTTCCGCTGGAAGCTTCGTGCATGGAATGCGTCTCTATACCATCAAGTATAATCTGGGATCAACAGAGAACTTTGATTTCCTCAGCCTCTCATATGACATCCTCAACTGATACCAGGAATTTCAAATCATTATCTTTATGAATCATATAGCCACAGCCCCAAGAGAACAAGGAGAGGGAAAGCCCCAAGAGCCAGGCATTCTGGGGAGGTTGTCCTGATTTTCCTTTCCCGTATGTTCCTTGGGGAGAAAATATCCTATGATTTGTAACGTTCTATTGAATGATTTGGTTCAGAAATCTGCACTACGATACAGATTCTCTCTTGAAGAAACTCACTAGAAAAAGAAAACATTTCGTATTGATTTGTGACATTAAAGACAGATTACTATGTCTAATTAATTACCTATGTCTAATTTTTATAGCTTTCTTATCTGCATACAGCTTTAAACTGAAAAAGAAAGCCAGAGACAATTAGAAACAATTATTGTCATGTATGCAATATAAACTTTGTGTGAAGGTCGGGGGTGACTCACTTTCGTTCTGAATATTCCAGAGCACATAATCATTTATGCTGATGTCTGTGTGAAACTTGTTAGATGTCTACAGCTTAATGGTTCAGAGTTAATTGCTAATAAAATTGTTTTTTGTTTTGTTTTGTTTAAAGAATTTCTTTCTCCTAAAGGGAAAAGGTAGTTCTTTCCTTCAAGGGCAAAGAAATTTTAAGTATCTCATTTTCTCAGTAGGAGGAAGTGGGATTTTTTTTGTTTGTTTTTTGGGGTCTTTTTGAGGGGGGGAGCTATACTTTATTTAGAAACTCAGGATAAGTAGACCCTTGCTTCATTTAAAAAATAGGTAAGGGCTGGAGAGATGGCTCAGGGATTAGTAGCTGTAGCTACTCTTCCAGAGGGCCTGGGTTCAATTCCCAGCACCTTCATGGTGGCTCACAACCATCTGTAACTCCCATTCAAAGGGATCCACCCCTCTCTTCTTGCCTCTAAGGGCAGTAGGCAAGCATGTGGTGCACATACGTGCAAGCATATCACCTACATACAGAAAATACATTTAAATAAATAAATAACAAATTTTGCTAATCACTCAGACTAATGACGAAACTCTGGAGCTCACATGCCTTGAGCAGAGTGGGTGCTGGGATGGAGCCCAGTCCCACGTGTGCATCGCACACTGAGCTATACAACCAGCCCCTATGCTGTTTGTACGCTAGCCTTCCTGTGGCTAGTATATAACCTTAGGGACGTGGGCCCTGCCGAGAGTGGTCAGGGAGCAGAGCATGAAAGAACGCTGACAAGGTAGGAGTGTATTCTTGAACAAGCTATGACACCCAACTCCCAGCAACCTCAGAATTACTGACAAGCAAAACGAACATGCCAGACTTGCAGTTCCAACTCGAGAATGACATACACACGGAGTCTAGCAGCCTACAAGCGAACTACCGTCCTAATGACAAACCGAGAAGCGATTTACAAGGAGCACAGTTAGACACACAGAAAAGAGGCTAAGCGACTCACACCTTGTCTGTGGGCATGTGGCCTGGTGTGACACTTCTGGAGGGCAGCTTGGCATCATGTCAAATTCAGAAGCGAGCTAGCAATCCCATTCTAGCAACTGAAACCAAAGTTGTGGCTCTCCAGTGTGATATGGACACTAAGGTCCTAGAGTCCTCAACTTCTAGAGTTTAAGAGAACTGGCCTGAAAACTGTCAGTGCCTGGCATGTGAGAATCGACCTTTCTTTGGGTTTTGAGGGTATTTTGGTTTGCTGTTGTTTGGATTGTTTTTGTTTTGTTTTGGTTGTTTCTTGAGACAGGCTGTCTCTATGTAGCTTTGGCTGTCCTAGAACTCACTCTGTAGACCAGTCTGGCCTCATACTTACAGAGATTCTCCTGCCTCTGTCTCCAAAATGAGATTAAAGGCAAGTACCACCATGCCAGCAAGAATGACATTTTTCAACAAGCCGTCTGCTCTTGGTTTTACAATAAAAGTGGGAAAGTCATGAGCAGAAAGATATATGTTAATTGCAAATTCATTGAAATTGCAGAAATTAGAGATAGTTATTTTACATTTCTGAGCCTCAGTTTTCTTGTGTTTGATACACACACACACATACACACACATACACACAGATATGTTGAAGCTCTTGTGGGATTTAAAAAGATACACATTTTAAAATGTCTGACATAGAGATAAACAACTGTTAATTATGAATACCGAGTGATAAAGTCCATTTTTTAAAAAAGAAAAAGTCCATTTAAATAATATGTAAAATACAATTCAATTTTTGAAATATTGTTCATGGACTTGTATGTACATGCAGTCATGGCCCAAAACATGTTTGAATATTAGCTGATAATCTCTTGCTGGTAGATATTTACAGGATTTATCTGAAATTTTAAACAAATATTTCCACTATTTTATTTTGTATTATCGATATAAAGCAATTTATATGGAGTTAAATCACACACCTTTAACCTCAGCACACGGAAGCAGGGGTGGGCAAATCAATGTGAATTTGAGGTCAGCCTGGTTCGCATAGTGAGTTCTAGGTCAGTTAGAACTACATAGTGAGACTTTGTCTAAAAAGTAAAGATGTGAAAGTTGTGTGGTTAAGCTTAGCCACATAAAGTGTACTTTAATAATATCTTATATTTGAATAATACATTTACTGAAGTATTTTGCATGCATTGTTTCCTGGAAGCCTCAAACAATCCTATGCATGGAAAACTAATATGTGCACTACTCCTGTTTTACATTGAAGAAAATGAAATCATCTGCTTCCCTTAGGTTTTCCAAAGACAGCTCAGTTTTTAGAGCTGAGTGCCAAATCCAGGTTGTTTTGGTTTTTGCTGTTGTTGTTTTGGTTTGGTTTTCTTTTGGTCCAAGTTAAGAATGCCCTATGTTAGACAATGTTTTCTTGTTGATCCCAGTTATGTTTTTAGAAAGAATTTTAATTTCAACTGTTCATTTGTCTGCCCTATGGTTTTGTTTTATATGCCAAGCCATTGATGACATTGAAATTATCTGAATATTAAGAAGATTGGCAGGAAAACATATTTGTAGAAACCTTAATCATCTCATGGCCCATGAAGCTTCAGTTATGAAGTAATCTAGATATAAATAGTTCCAATTGCCTTTTTGAATTAACAGAAATTTCCTGAGCAAGGAAATCGGCTGAGTGTGTGAAGTAAATGCTGCCAACTGGACCGCTGTGAGCTCTCCTAAGAGCTCTCAGGCCAGCAATACAGCGAGGAGCCTGGCGGAGAGTTATCAGCAAGCAAATTTAGCTGTTGACTCTGCCTGGAACCCTCAGGAGCCCCAGGCAGAGGCCACATCTCAGAGCAGCAGTTCGGTGGTTACTGCCCTCTCTCGGAGGACAAGGGTGTCGTCTGTGAGGTGGAGTCACTGCTCCCTCTATTGGCAGGACACGGGAATGTCCCTGAAGGTACTGAGTCAGCTCTAACTTCTGTTCTTCAGGGGTCCTCAGGGGGCTGATTTCAACACTGTGTCAGAAGCATAACTACCCACTATTCTTCCCAGATCCGGAACCAGCTTTGGCCGTGACAAGAAAGGCTCTCTGCTGGTCCTACCTTCATGTAGGTCCTGATAATCCCCACCTTCAAGGACTTGAATATGCATCAAAAATAATTTAAGAGAGCCCAAGTCCAAGCTCCATTTGTGGACCTCAAGCAATACTAAAAGCTCACTGGCCTAAGAGAGTCAGCCTCAGAGACCTCATTAATGCACTCAGCAAATCTCCAATATGATCTACACTATGTACTTACACTGTATTTTAGTCTATGTGCGGACTTCGGCTGTATTTTAACACACCCAGCTTCTGAGGGTTGCCTGTATTTACTTCTGAGGGTTGCTGATGTAAGTTCATCAGCCTGAACTTACAGGTCTCCTTGAACCAAGCCTGTAGACCTTCTGGGAAAAGAAGTAGAGAGTGTGGCTGAAATAGGAAGATGTAAGGTACAAAATGTTAAAAACAGGATGCACATAAAAGAAAACGGACTGAAAACATCTCACCCTTCCTACCATGGAGAAAAAGCCCTGGTCTTAGAAATGCCTAGGTCATTGTTGACTTGGCAGCAGTGACATTGGTGTTTTCACATGAAATGCCTATTTCCTTATTAGCCCCTGTTCTGCAATAGGACACAGCAAGCTAACCAGTCTGGCTAGGCATGAATAGCAAGTTTGTACGTCTCTACAGCCATCCAGCCCTGCGGAACCTTTCAGAGCAAAGCTCCAGTTCGTGTGACTGGCTGAAACCAGCACAAACTACAAAGCACTGTGGATAATCATTAAGAAGCTGGCTTCGGTACTGCATTCGCAGTGACGATTTAGCCAATCAGATAAGTGAGCTTAGGACCAGGACATTGTTGTTGTTTCTTGATATTAAATACCGCATTGTTCAATAGCAGCATTTTTCCTTGCACTGCATTGCCTTCCCACAATCAAGGCTGTGTACTATAATTCTGTGTGGCAGAGAAAATGCACATAAGTTAAATATAGAGATAATTTATCTAATTATTTGTTGACCATCAATTCTGCCCCAGAAGCCCTTGGGGGGTTGTCAGAGAAACATGGGTTAAAAAGTGTACAGTCCCACCTCAGAATAGCAGACAAATGAATCAACGAGCAACTAACTGCCTATGTCCTAGAGAGTGTGTTTGGAGCTGGTGTAGTCATAGCTTGGTCTTAGAAGAGATCATGCAAGAATTTCAGTAACAGAAAGGGGGGAAAAACTCACTTCCACCTAAGTTAAGGTCTGAAAGAAGATATAAGTTAGCAAGCAGTGAATGGAAAGTGAAAGTCATTCAAGGTCAACAGGAGAAGCATCCAAAAGAGAGAGGCAAGTGAAAGAAAATATCTGGTGGTCTGAAGGTGACAAGTGTAGGTGGAGAGCAGTTATAGAGAGGGTAGGGTCAGTCGATGGTCAGGTGAGAAGATGAGCAGGACCATAAAGCATCTCCCAAACTGTCATCCATTTAACCTTATCTGAAAGCCTAGAGAAGCCCTGTCACCTCCATGGCAGGAGTGATGTAAACAGACACGTGCAGATGTGACAAAGAGAGATGGGAAGCCAGTTAGGAAGTTACAATACTAAGGTCCGTGGGTAGTAGCTATTTTCGGAAGTGATGGAGATGAAGTGAAGGAGAGATGGGAGCGGTTTTGAGAAATTTGAATCTGTGAGACTCGAGGATTACTTTGATGTGAGGAAAACAAAGAAGTCAAAGTCGGGCCAGGCATTGTAATCATTCCTATAATCCCAGTCTTTGGGAGGCTGTGGCAGGATGGTTATGAATTTAAGCCTATCTTAGACTACATAGCAACTTCAGGCAAGTCTAGGCCATTATATAGAAAGACATTGCCTCAAAAACAGAGTGAGGGAAGGTCATGGTGGTATGTGACTTTAACCCTAGCAGGTCCAGAGACAGGCATACCTCTCTGGGTTAGGAGCCAGAATGATCTACACAAGCACTTCCAGGCCAGCTAGGGCTACACAGGGAGACTGTGTCTCAAGAAGAAAAGAAAAGGAAAGGAAAGGAAATAAAGAAATGTTACAGTTTAATATTCAGAATATTTAAATTCCATAACAACTCCATTCCAAAGGGAGCCAGTGCACTGATTTATACCTATAATCCCAAAACTTGGGAGGCTAAAACAGAAGTGTGGCCAGGAATTTGAGCCCAGCCTGTGCTAGACAGTGAATTGAGTCCAACTGTCTCAATAAAAATGGCTTGAATATATTTTCTCCAATAAAGTTACAGAAATGTCAAACACAGACAAGAAAAGATGTTCAATATTATTCATCACTAGGAAAATTAAATGAATAAATCAAAATCATAATGATATAATCCTTCACACATATTACCACTAAAAAGAAACAACAAAAAGGTATTGGTGTGGATGTAGAGAAATTGGAGCCCTTCCTTTGATAAGGCTGCTGGGAAAGTTAAATGGTGCAATTGCTCTAGAAAGCAGTTTAGCAGCCCCCCAGAAACCTAACACAAAATCACTATACTGTCTTAGTTACTTTTCTATCGCTGTGCTAAGACACCATGACCAAGGCAACTTATAAAAGAAAGAGTTTATTGGCTATCTTAGTTAGGGCTACTATTGCTGTGAAGAGACACTATGATCATGGCAACTCTTATGAAAACATTTAACTGGGGAGGCTTCCTTTCAGTTTTAGAGGTTCAGTCCATTATCATCATGATGGGGAACATGGCAACGTACAGGCAGATATGGTGCTGGAATAGTAGCTGAGAGTCCTACATCTTATAAGAGTCAACTGACACATGGGGTGGTATCCCAAGCACAGGAAACATCAACACCCACCACCACATTGACACACTTCCTCCAACAAGGCCATACCCACTCCAACAAAGTCTCACCGCCTAATAGTGCCTGCAACTCACTATGAGATTATGGGGTCCAAATACATTCAAATACTACATTCTACTCCCTGGCCCCATAAACTTGCAACATTGTCATAATGCAAAATGCATTTAGTCCAACTTCAAAAGTCCCATAGTCTATCACAGTCTCACCAATGTTTTAAAGTTCAAAGTCTCTTCTGAGATTCATGCAATCTCTTACCTGTAATCACCTGTAAAAGTCAAAATAAAAGAGCAGATCACATACTTCCAACATACAATGGGACATGATAAACATTATCATCCTAAAATGTAGGGAAGGAAGTACAGTGAGGAAATATTGGACCAAAGCAAGGCTGAAAAAGAGCTGGGCAAACTCCAAACTCTGCATCTCCATATCTGATGTCAAAATGCTGTAAAGGTCTCCAACTCTTTGGCCTTTGATCATTTATAAAAGTCTTCAAAATATACGTTTCCTATTTCCTACTGGAGTTTTTGATTCATCCTCCACATCTATTCCATCATCCAAACCAGTATGGTTTTTTACAGTAGGCACTGGATTTTTTAATTTTCCTGATGTGACATGCTCTCCACAGAAACTGGGAATGATTGGACCATGCTTGTCATAAGGGCCTGCAAGAGGCCCCCCTAGGGAATTTCCCAATGGTATCGGGTTGCCTTGTCTGTCTTTTGTCGACCTACATCCATTGGTCCAATGTCGGCCTTTGCCATACCTTCTATATATACCTGAAGGCTGAGTCCTTCTATTCTTGCCATTCCCAGAGGAGATATTATTCCTAAGAATTCCATGTCCACAGTTCCTTCTCAGATGTCCTATTCTACCACAATTAAAACATTTGGCATTTTGGTGTCTCCTCATGCCATTGGAAATTGCTTCTCCTACCCAAGCTGCAGTACTATAGTCAAATGTCTCAACATTCATTGTATGCAAGATTCATTCATCCATCGCTGCTGATCTGACCTTTAAAGGCCCAAGGATCTTTTTGCAATCTAAGTTGGCATTCTCAAAAGCCAAAGATTCAATTAGTACACATCTAGCTTCTGGGTCTGTTACTCCTATTTGTACAGCCTTAGTTAATCTTTGTAAAAAGTCACTAAAGGGTTCTCTCTGACCTTGTTTAACCCTAATATATGATTCAACTTTCTTTCATGGTTCCTGAATCCTGTCCCAAGCTTTTAATGCTGCTGTGCTACATAGGGACAAGGTGTGCTCATTGTAAAGAGCCTGATTCTGAGGATCAGAGTAAAGTCCCTCACCTAGATTTTGATCTTGGGAAATCTCAAGTCCATTTGCTTTTCCCTGTCGTTCTAAAATTTTTGCTTCTTCCCTCAAATAACATTTCCAAAGAAGCTGTGGTCCATTTTCTAGGACAACTGAGATTAATTGAAGCCAGTCTTGTGGGGTTGCCTTATTGCTTGAAGCACACGTTTTGACCATTTTCCTAACAAAGGGTGAATGTATTCTATAATTAACTATTGCTTGTTTAATTTCCTTTAGATTATTCATACATATGGGTTCCCATGTAAATTCTTCAACTACCTTAGGGTACTTGGTGCCAGATGGTCTTTCTGATGATATCACTGCATAGGCAGGTAGAACTCTGGGTAAGCTATCCCAGAGTTTGGTACGTACTGATTAGGCTACATTTTGTCTTTGTACCTTCTGTCCCTGGTCATAAAATTCGATAAATTCCTCATCTTTTCAAATCTTTTTACCACTGCCCTTTGTAAAGTCTGGATCTCCTGTCTGGTGTTCTGTTCTAATGACCTCATTGAGGATTCCAAGGTGTGAAGTCTGTCCAATAAAGATAATGTCTCATCCTTGGATGTAATTTTAATATCATACATATTACTTTCCTATCCTAGAGATAGATTGATGATAGATCCATCAATCTATCATAACCGATTGACAGAGTCTGATTAACACATTCAACAGTTCAAACTCTCTCAGACAATGTCTCAGCACCCTCTGTCATTGACTTAGTTTTGGTTGTATACATCAAATTGGTTGTATCCTTCTGCAGAGTGCTGAATTTCCCTTTTAGTTGGTCATTATAAGTCTGTAAAGACTGTACCATTTCTAAAACCACATTCTTGGCCCTATTATCAAACCATGTTTTTAAGGAGAAAATATGAAGGACAAAGCTAATCCCCAGAATCAAATAGAGGGATGTAGAAGGGAAATTACATACACCTTGCATAATATCATACATGGTATAAGTAAAAAAGCTATAAATTCTTGTATCGTCAAATTATCTGTCATTTTGCCCTTTTAAATTATAATTATATTTTAAATTATAAATCTTACCTGTAATGAGTTGGAGTAGGTGCAATAACCGTTACCGGCCAGTAGGTGTCATGGCACAGTTGTAGCTACGTGGCCAGCTTGAACTTAGTTATAGTGTTAGATACTGAAAAATATGCTCAGACTGTGTGCTCCACTGATGTCCCTGACTGGTCAACAGCTGCACAAGCACAAGGACAGCAAGGCAGCAATGGGGAAGCATCCCACCTGAGCTTCTGTGGCCCGCGGGTAAAGCTGGACCCACAAGCCAGATGTCGGTGGCACAGATATCTGAGGACCCGGAGCAGCTCCGAGATGCTATTGAAGCTAGTGGCGTCTCAGAGCTGCTGCATGGGGTTCCTATACCCAAATGCACCATGCAGAGTCTGGCAGCAGCTGGCTGGAGCCACAGGGAATCTGAGCACCACGATTCAGTGCCAACCAGTGAATTATCTCGGGTCAAGAAATAGCCAGGCTAGCTAAAAGATAGAGCAATTATATTTTTCTTTATTATAAGAGGCAAACTCATGAAACAGAAATGAGAAGTCCAAGCTCAGCTGTGTAGAGCGGGAACCACAGAGAGAGAATGCACCTGGGCCATGTGGCATTTTTCTCCAGATACCCAGAAAGCCACACCCTAACTTGGTCCCACCTCTTAAAGATAATTGGCTGACAAGGATTCCCCATCAATATGATGAGGGCTATCAAAGCCCAAACCAAAATGACACACTTCCTCCAACAAGGCCATACCCACTCCAACAAATCCACTTTCCTAATAGTGCCACTCCCTATGAAATTATGGGGGCCAATTACATTCAAACTATCACATTTGCCTTACAGTTTCAAAAGATGAGTCCATGGTCATCATGACGGGGAGCATGGCAACAGGCAAGCAGGCGTGGTGCTAGAGCAGTAGCCAAGTGCCTACATCCTGTCCAAAGCAGAAAGTAGAAAGAGCTAAGTGGGAGTGCCATGAGCTTTTGAAACTCCAAGCCCATCCCCCAGGAAAACACCTCCCCCAACAAGGTCACACCTCCTAATCCTTCCCAAATAGTTCCACCAACTGGGGACCAAATATTCAAATATACAGGCCTATGGGGGCCTTTCTCATTCAATCCACCACACATACTATCTACATACTCAAAATAATCTTAAAAGGAATTGTGAAAGTATACTTAGATGTTCACTACGTTATTATCTACTATGGCTAAAAATTACAGAAACAGCATGAGTCTAACCACAAAAAATTAGATAAACATCAAACGTTGCATACACACAAGAAAACACTATTTGGCTAAACAAAGAAATAAAGTTCTGATATGTTCTACATAGATGCATCCATTTAAGTATTACACAAACTGAAATAAACTAGATACAAGTATATAAGTATTTTATTAATTAAATTTATAAATTATTGAATAAATTAAATTTATAACCCAGTTAGTTATAGAGACACTTGTCTATAATCCTAGCATTTGGGAGGGGGGAGTAGAAGGACATGATTTGATGTCAGCCTGAGTTAGTACTGTGACCCAGTTTCAGAGAAAGAAAAAAAGAAAGAGGAAGAATGTAGAAGCCAGCCATAATAAGCTAAATGGAAACAGACCACCCCAAAGGAAGTTCTTTACTTCCAACCATTATCACCTGCCAGTGTAGGACTCAACCATCGATAAGTTTAATGGAGGTCTGAGTCTCAGTAGTTTACCCTCAAGTAATACCTAGTTGCAGGAAGAACCACAAACTGAGATTACCTGAGCACCCACCCAAGAACAGACCATCCAAAGGAAATGCCTAAAGTTCTAACCATTGTAGATAGGATCACCTGCCAGCACACACTCACCAGGACACCCCTAGACAAGTGTCAGCCAATCAGGGGTCCTGAACCTTAGAAATCCCTTACCCTCACCTTTACTACTATAAAAACCCAACTTTAACTGAGCTCGGAGCTCTCTGATTATTCCAATACGTTGGACATACGGAGAGGCCAAGTTTGCAAACTTGTATAAAATAAAGGCTCTTTGCTTTTACATATGGGACTAGATTTCCCTGTTGGTTTCTGGAGGACTTTGTGGATTGTTGGTTGTTTTATTACTCTTTTGAGGCAGCCCATGACCTAGCTCCCAAAAAAACACATGGAGATTTATTTTTACTTATAAATGCCTGGCCTTATCTCGACTTATTTCTAGCCAGCTTTTCTTCACTTAAATTATTCCATCTACCTTTTGCCTCTGGGCTTTTCCCTTTTCTTACTTCTGTATATCCTACTTTTACTCTTACTCTGTAGTTGGTTGTGTGGCTGGGTGGCTGTCCCCTAGCATCCCCCTCTCCTTGTTCTCTCATTTCTCCTTGATCTCCTCCAAGATTTCTCCAGTTTGTTCTCTCTGCTTGCCAGCCCTGACTATTCTTTCTTCTGCCTTGCTATTGGCCATTCAACTCTTTATTAGACCAATCAGGTGCTTTAGACAGGCACAGTAACACAGCTTCATAGAGTTAAACAAATGAATTAGAAAAGAATGGAACACATCCTTGCATCATTAAAATAAACGGTCCTCAGCATAAACAAATGTAACACATCTTAAATCAATATTCCACAACAAGGAAGGAAGAAGGGAAGGAAGGAAAAAAAGAATTTTATACTAAATATCAGAGTAGACAAATTCATAGAGACAAAAGGTAGAATACCAGTTAATAGGACTTTCCTGGGAAATGTAAACAAGCATCTATTAATTCCAGGTAAGGTACCAACAACACATGAGAGAAATGATTCCTAGCTTCCCCCACATTCTCCATCAACACCTGAAACTTGTGGAAGAGTTGGTCCTGAGGCCAAAAGGCCAGGAGAGCTGCCTCTACCCACCACCAGCTGTAACATTTGGGAGAGCAGGCTCTGCACCTCATGTGGACAGCACAATGGAGACAACCCTGTTAGCAGAGGTGTGGCTGAGCCAGCCCCAATATTGTGAGCGTGGGAGAGATGCTCCCATTACTCACCTGTCAAGCAGCAGTTTGAGTGGGAGAGAGATGTCCCCCATCAATGCCTGAGGCAGGTGAGAGAGCTGGACCTGAGGTCATAAGTGTGGGAGAGCTAGCCCTGCCCCTCATCTGCCACAGTATTTGGGAGAGTGGCCCTTACATCAAGCCTGGGAAACACAGTAGAGCTAGCCCTGAAGATGTGGAAGATCCAACTCTGAGGACATGAAAGCTGGACAAGCAGCCCACCCTTTGTTCATCACTGCAAACAAAGGGTGAACTCTCCTAGGTAATGCAGGATAGCTTACCTTGGTGGTGAGGACAAGGGAGAACTGGTGGGCTGATCAACCCTGCAACTACCTAGGCCCAGAACCAAGGCCAGAGGACCAATATCCACCCTATCTTTGATCTGCTGGAGCACTTGAAGGGGCCAGTCCTGCGAATTCAAAGCTGCAGGATTTCCACAACACAGGGCAGCAGCAGTATATCCAAGAGGAGTTTCAGTGAGAGTCTAGTATTGATAGTGGAGCAGAAACCAGTGTAGCCTTGAACCAGACCAATGACTCTTTACAATGAACACTTGTAAGTAAAGGCATATGGGAAAAGGGTTTACTGTGTGACTCACTGTGTCACACTACAGCTTCCATGATGAGATTTCCCTCCCTTTTTTATTTTCTTTTTTTCTCTTAAATTTTATCGGGGGGGGGTTTGCAAGGGCAGAGTGTTGATCCACAGGAACAGAAAATGAATGGGATAGAAATGCATGATGTGAAAGACACAAAGAATAAATAAAAAAAAAGTTAAAAAGAAAAAATGATTCCATGCAAGTCTATCTTGGTGAGTCAATGTGTTTATTAGATGTACTTACAGGGATATGAAGAACATGGGTGACCTAAAGGCATCCCTGCCACCAAAAAGTCCAATCAGCATGGGTGAAGGCTCAGAAGGCTGTTGATGAAGCTCCCTGACAAACTTACAGGCAGCTTCTCAGTAGAAGAATCTCCTCTGAGTCTTGCAAGGTTTGTGAGCTTCCAGACATTGTGTGTTGCCATGCCAGCATGGCAACTGTAGTTCTCTGAGTGAGGGACGTCAGGATTAAAACACAGTACAACTTCAGATTGTGCAGATGAGCCTTTATTCCACTTTCTCACACAGTATATATAGCCCTCAGCAGGGGAGACCCAGCCAGCAAAAGCAGGAAGCTCATTACCATAACTCACATGGCTCAGGGGTAAACATCCTTAGAAACATTGCTGAGAAAAACAGATTGTTACTGTTTTTGTTCCTGTTTTTGGAACAACCAACCACAAGAGAGCAAAACAGATCAAGTGGGGGTGCGAAGGCCTGTCCTCAAGGGACCCAACAATTCCCCCTTTTTATTTTAAAAACATGAGAGCCCCTGTCTTAGGATCCCCTGGATAGAGGCTCTTACCCGTCTATGGGAGGCCTTAATCCCTGTCTTAGGTAAGCTCTCTATACCAGGACAGTTGCCCATCGTAGGGATCCCTCATGACTTCTGCAGCATCTGCAGCCAGACTTGGGGGCTTCCTGATTACTGGAAGACAGCCCAAGCAACACTTGTCGAGTGACAGTGTGCTGTACCTGGGATTGCCGCATAAAGCGGCAGAGAATCCAAAAACAGATAACCCCAATAGCAATATCAGCACAAGTGAGAGCGTTCCAGACAATCGCTGGACCCAGCCCCCAAGCTGAGCCATGGCATTTCACAGACTGTATCCAGACACAGCAGGGACCCACGTGCTATTAATACTAACAATATGATGAGCTGTCTACAGGGTAAAATTCAAAAGGGAGGAATTCCAAGGGCCATTCAAACATGCATTTAACTGTTTAACCATATCAGAAGCATTTACAATATTAGCAAGTGTAAATCAAGCTGTATGATAAAAATGAGAACAAGACACCTGCTGCAGGAGCCAAAGGGAATCCACCCACTCCTGCAAAAGCACAGTCCATCAATCCAAATTCAAAAGTCCAAATCCAATATGAGAGTCCAGAGCACTCCATGTCCGGAGGGCCCCGCCAACCCCCCCAGACAGCCGATCCACAGTCTCCACAGTCATAGCCATCTGCGAAATGGCAACTCCAGCAACCATAGCCACAGTGGCAACGACAGCAATAGCAGCAACAATTGCAGCCATTATCCCAAAGTCTCACCGCTGTCAATAAAGGATGATCTCCTCATGTTCTTGAGACACCAGTACTGGCAAAGGAATCACAGCAGGCACTTGAACTATCAAAGCTCCATCAGAACCATCCCAGCAATTACTCAGCTTGCAGATCCTGGAAGAACAATTGAGAATATCGCCCTCCAAAGTACCATTTCACAATACAAAGAAAAGTGGAGCAAGAATGCAAGCAGAAGATCGAATAGTCATATTGCATCCAGCAGTCTTTAGAGAGGTTTTAAAAATATCTGTTTGGTTAAAACGGGCAGTGGCATTAAAAACAATTACTCATACCCAGGAAAGGTGGAGTTTTTCATCATGGGCCTATGGCCATACCACCACGTCTTTCCTACCTTTTAACAAATCAGGCTCTTGAGTGATACATTCTCCCCACATAACTGTGGGGTGGAGATTAAAATCTCTATCAAATCTGTTTTCAGGATGGGATGCAGTATATCTCTAAATCTTATCACCATACTATGAGTATGATTGTTAGTAAAGTCTGCAATAGAAGCATTATGCAATAATAAACATCCATGATGAAAGGAATCCTTCACCAATGACAGGTTACTAAGGTTAATTTCCCTGTTCCAGATCAACTCGGGCAGACGCTGTCCCCACTGTTAGGTCGCTAGCAAAAAGTGAAGGAAAGAGGGGGCTATTTTTACTAACTGGCATTAAAAGTGGGGGGTTCTCACCAGACTCCCCATCACCCGTGATTCTATTATTGTTACCAGAGTCATCACCTGAAGCAGAAGGAACGTCACAGTCTTCATCCTGGGGGCACCCAAATTGGTTTATCAACTCCTGGAGGAAAAACACATACAGCCTCTCTCACCTTTGCTAACAAGGGGGTTGGTTCCATTCATCTTCCTGTTTGCAGATCTTTCCAATGAACCCATCCTAGGCTCTCAGCCCTAACTTGTGTATGGCACTCCATAGGCGAGCGCCCTTCAGCATCCAAAGTCAAAAAATTTAAAATAAAGAGAATGGTGGATAATTGAGTTGCTGGGGAGAATATGAACTCCCCCTTTTTATTTTTTGAAAATATTGCTTGTGGCTCTTTCCACAATTGCTTGACCCATTGGCTTATAGGGGATGCCTGTTTTATGGTAAATTTTATAGAATGAACAAAAGGATAAAAATTTTTTGCTGATATATGCTGGGCCATTATCTGTCTTAATAACCTCAGGTTTTCCCATATAGGCAAAAGCAGATAGGCAGTGTGCAATGGCATCTTTTGCTCATTCTCCAGAATGCAAGGATATGAAAATTACTTCTGAAAAGGTGTCTACTGATACATGAACAAACTTAAGTTTCCCTGTGGCGGACAGGTGTGTAACATCCATTTTCCATAATTGATTTGGTCGTAACCCTGGTGCGTTAACTCCTAAGTTGGGGCTGCTTAGGAAAGGAGCACACTCAGGACAAGAAGATGTAATGGCTTGTGCTACTTCTCGCGTGCATTGAGTATGATGCAGAAGAGAGCATGCATTGAGGTGAAACTTATCATGTATTTCTTGGGCGCAGTTGGCAGTAAAGCAAACATGTGTATGTTTATCAGCTAAATCATTACCTGCAGAAAATGGCCCAGGCAGCCGGGTATGACTGCGGATATTGTAGTAAGGAGGAGAGGGCTGCGTTCCTGGCGCAGGGCCCCTTGTTCTGTCCCGCCCAGCTCCCGGTGCCTGAAATAATTACACAGAAACTGTATTAATTAAATGACTGCCCGGCCCATTAGTTCTAGCCTCTTCTTAGTCAACTCTTACATCTTAAACTAACCCATATCCAGTAATCTCACAACCATGAGAATGTGGCTTACTGGCATGAGTCTAAACAGTGTCCATCCTGGGCCGGAGAGACATGGCGTCTGCCACACTTCCCTTCTTCCCAGAATTCTGTTCTGTCTACTATGCCCACCTAAGGGCTGCCCTATCAAAAGGCCAAGGCAGTTTCTTTATTTAACCAATGAAAGCAATAGAAATACAGAAGGACCTCCTACACCATTTCCCCTTTTTCTGTTTAAACAAACAGGAAGGCTTTAACTTTAACATAGTAAAATTACATATAACAAAAGTTATCAAGCAAGAATTACAGTTACAATATTTAGATCTATTTTATTTTTATCATAACAATGGAAAACTATAACTATAACTATCTATCTATTCTTCAACTCCATCAAAGACTCCAGAAGGATATAATATTACCTAAGTAAATGAGAAGTAAGCAACTTTCAAAATTCTAGAAATGACAGAGACATCTCGCTACCTGTATAGTCACCCAAAGTTCCTCTGTACTGTTGGGGCATCCATCTTCAGCCTATAGGCCCATAGTATACAGCAGACATTTCCATGAAGCAGGAAAATTCAAAGACAGTTCAGTCACTTTCTTCTGTATCCTGCAGAATGTCTCGTAGATGCTTTCATGAAGCAAGAACCCTGAAGGATCACCTCACCTTTAGGCAAATTCAGCAGTCCTCTTTCTGCAGGTTCTTTGTGTCCATTTAAGCAGTCCAGGCAAGAGCAATTTCTTGCCCAAATGGCTAACAAACTCCATAAGGAGCCTCTTTGATGCCCATCTTCCTCTTGAAGTAGCTGGTGCTGCCAGGAGCAGACATGTCTCATTGTCATGAAAACCTCTAAGTTATTAAAACACTAATTGCCATATTCTGTCATCTTTGAAAGATATGAAGAATGTCTATCTAGCTGAAATATACCTCTTTATATCTAAAAAATCTAACTAACATAACTACAAGCTTGACTATATCAATGATTATCCATTAGCAACCTACATTTCTTAATTACACATTACATTTTTCAAATGAATTACATAATCACAATACCTTAATCAAGATCAGAAATACATATACATATAACAAAATTGAATGTAAATTATTCATATCTATATCATCTCCCCCTTTACATGTAAAAGAACATTTATAAACAATATTTGGGAACATGGGCGTAGTTTTTTCTCTCCAAACTTCTTCCTGCTGTATGGGAGTGCTGTCAATCAGGTCTTTCATGGTGTATCCTGTTCATCTCAGTCACCAGTTGAGTGAAGTAATTTTCGGAAGTGTGCACAGTGACCTTTCAGGAGGCTGGGGTCCATCATACCACATTGGTGTAGAAGGAATCCACAGGGTCTCATCCTCTGTGAAAACAAAAGACGAACCTTCTTTCCAAAGTAGCATATCCTTAGACCCAAATTTGGAAGTCATGATACCTTTAGAACATATATGTTGGTTTAGTTTGGCAGCCCATACAATGAAAATTCTCTCTGTACTTATTTTCTTCACAGTCAAAAATTCAAAGAAAACACAATAAAATACATAATCCAGACATTCTGTGAATTTTCCATTTTTATGTGCCTTATTTATATTTCTTTTAATCTATAACTATATGTAGTCTGTCTCTTTAAAGACTTTACCCTTTTTTTAAGGCATTAAGTTTATTTTATGACTCTCTCTATATTTTTTTTTCTCTCCCAAGCCTACGTACATCCATCCAACACTGTGACCCATTTAGAGGTCTTTTATGTCTGAATCTGTCCTGTTGTGAATCTGTAATTCTTTAATGTACAGGAACAGTTTTGCTTTGTATTTTTAAAATGCTAAGTTCTTAAGAATCTAAGCTGTGACAATTCCAGGTCAAATACAGGTACTGCCTGCTTTCTCTGCCCATTCCAACATGGCGGAGCCACTTGTGCCTCTGAGCCATGCATATTGCACCACTAGCATGGTGGGAGCTGCTTGTGCCTCTGAGCGACGGCTGCACAATGCCCCCCTTCCAGGCAGGAGCCACACTCAGCACTCCAACCCGGAGAATGAGCTTTTTATCTGAGTTACAATTGAATCTGCCACGCAGAGCACTGCGCAGCCTTAAAACATTTCTGTGTATGGCTGCAGAAATCCACCATGCTCTCCCGCCTAACTAAGCCTGATCCTGCCATCTACCCAGGCAGGAAGAGGTGAGTCACAAGCATGGTCTCAGAGTAGTTTCTTCCCGATCCAAAGTGGCACACAAACATCCAGTCCCACATAAGCCATTGAAATGCTTTACAGACGGAGTTCGTGCTGGCGGCACAGCCCAGGAAGCTGCGTTCTAAAACCGCGCAGCTTTTTTCCTGCTATTTCCTATTGCCAAGTCAGGAAATCTCTCTGCGGCACGCAAAAAGCTGTGTTAAACTCTCTCTCTCTCTCCTTTTAAGCCCTCTCAGGTTTTTAAGTAGATTTAGCTTACCACGTTGGGCAGCCAATTTGTAGTAAGGAGGAGAGGGCTCTGTTCCCGGCACCCGGTTCCCGACACCTGGCTCCCGGTGCAGGGCCCCTTGTTCTGTCCCGCCTGGATCCCAGTGCCGGAAATAATTACACAGAAACTGTATTAATTAAATGACTGCCCGGCCCATTAGTTCTAGCCTCTTCTTGGCCAACTCTTACATCTTAAACTAACCCATATCCAGTAATCTCACAACCATGAGAATGTGGCTTACCGGCATGAGTCTAAACAGTGTCCATCCTGGACCGGAGAGACATGGCGTCTGCCACACTTCCCTTCTTCCCAGAATTCTGTTCTGTCTACTATGCCCACCTAAGGGCTGCCCTATCAAAAGGCCAAGGCAGTTTCTTTATTTAACCAATGAAAGCAATAGAAATATAGAAGGACCTCCTACACCAGGATATCTCTGACAAACAAAGGCTCAGTATGCTGCCAAATCAAATGCTGAATGCAGCTGAGCAAATGATAGACCTTAGAGGTAGGTGATATATATGCAGATGTCTCCAATAGTTTAGATGTGGGCCATATGCACACTATCAGTATACAAATTTACAGGTTCCTCAGGGAAGAGCTGGAGTTTAAGGAGGCAGGCTGTTACCTCCACAGCTTGGGCTGATACATCCCCCAAAGGATGCTTCCATACTTTTCCTCCAGAAACCACTACTGCATTACCTTTAGGGGAAGCATCTGAAAAGACAGCACATGCTGAGGATATGGGAGACCTTCTAATCACTCGGGGGAACATAACAGGATGATTTTTGAATAGGACCATTAATGGATGCTGAGGATAATGAGAATCAAAACCTCCAGAAAAAGAGGTGAGAAAAAGGGTCCACTCATCATGGTGCTGCTGTAAATGTACTAGCTGGTCTTTAGTATAAGGTATTATAATCTTGTCAGGGTACTTCCCAAACGTCTGGGTGGCAACCTTCTTAGCTTTCCAAAGCAATTGTAATATAGGTTCATAGTATGGGGTGACTACCCTCACTGGAGAGGCAGGCATGTGTACCCATAAAATAGGTCCATTCTGCTGAAAGACTCCCGTAGGGGCAAAATTGGAAGCAAGAACTAAAAATTTTAATGATTGATCATAATTAATCTGCTGGACATGGACCTTTTCAATGTTGTCCAGAAGAAGCCTTAAGGCCTGTCTGGCCTCAGGAGTCAATATTCGGGGGGAGGTTGGGTCAGGATCTCCCAAAAGCATATCATACAATGGTCTTAAGTCACCTGTTTTGATTGCTAGGGTGGGGCGTATCCACTGTACGTCTCCCAGTAACTGCTGCCAATCATGTAAGGTATTAAGATGAGAGGTGTCAATAGTTAATTTTTTTGTTTAATTCCATCCATGGCCAATTGGTACCCAAGGTAGGAATATGGGGCTTGCATTTGGACCTTCTCAGGAACTATGATCAGCTCTGCCTTCTCTAAAACCCATTGCATTTGAGTATAAGCCTTGAGCAATTGATCTTGATCAGACCCTGCTATTAATAAATCATCCACATAATGAACAATATATAACTGTGGGAACTGACAGCAGACAGGCTCCAAGGCAGCAGCAACATAGGCTTGACATATGGTAGGACTATTTGCCATTTGCCATACCCTGTAGGAGTACGATCCAATGGAATCGCAAAGCTGGTTCCTTAAAATTAACTGAAGGGAGGCTAAAAGAAAAACGAGGGCAATCCTGTTTGGCTAGAGGAATAGTAAAATAGCAATACTTTAAATCCATTATAATTATATTCCAGCCCCAGGGTATGGCTGAAGGGAAGGGCAATCCCTGCTGAAGAGGACCCATAGGCTGCATCACCTCATTGACAGCCCGAAGGTCCTGTAATAGTCTCCATTTTCCAGATTTCTTTCTTACAACAAAGATGGGTGTATTCCAAGGGGAAGTGGAGGGGACAATGTGCCCAGCCTGCAGCTGATCTTGGACCAAGACATGAGCAGCCTGCAATTTCTCTTGAATCAAGGGCCATTGCTCCACCTAAACTGGATCATCAGATTTCCAAGTTATAGGAATTGGGGCAGGCTTGGGAACAGTGACCCTAACTAAAAATGGCCTAGACCACTTCAGTCTCCCAGCAGTCTGGTAATTTGTTCATCTGGTGTCACTGGCTGCGACCGGCCCTGCAGATTTTTTTCCCAGCCCCTGCCCTGGTCTCCATCCCAGTTGCTGCATAATTTGGGCCACTGGTCATGGTGGTGTGGGCTGAATGATCAAGACAGCTCCCATCTCACTCAGGACATCTCTTCCCCAGAGATTAACAGGGAGTCCTGGGAGGACATATGGCTGAAACTAACCCTCATGGCTTTCATTATCCTGCCATTTTAATATTTTTGCACTCTTCTTGGGACTTGCTTGACCTATTTCTTATAGGGTGGCAGTACTACTTTCTAATGGCCACTTCTTAGGCCAGGATTGTAAGGACAGGATGGAGACGTCAGCTCCAGAGTCTAAAATCCCATTAAATGACTTCCCATCAATAATCAATTCCAATTGTGGCCTTTCTTTCATATGAGCTACCACAAAGGCTGCAGGGCCGGGTAACCCAAAACCCTTAGCACCCTGGCTGAACTGGGCTGCAGGGTTGGAGGTATTAACTAGGGGTACCAAGACCAATTGGTCAATATGATCCCCCTGAGGAATTACTGTAACTCCTTGAGGAATTACTGTAACTGGGTTGATGTCATAATTTTTATTTCTCCTTGATAATCTGTGTCAACAATCCCAGGATAAATTTGAATTCCCCTCAAGATGGTACTGCTTCTTCCTAAGATAAGCTCCAAGGTCCCTCTAGGGAGTGGCCCAAAAACATTAGTGGGTAAAGCTTGAACCCCCATTGGGCCATTAAGACTGCTCAGGCTCAAGACCCAGTAATACCACTTTTGGGTATATATCCAAAAGATGCTCAATCATGCCACAAGGACATGTGCTCAACTATGTTCATAGCAGCTTTATTTGTCATAGCCAGAAACTGGAAGCAACCTAAATGCCCCTCAATCGAAGAATGGTTTTAAAAAATGTGGTACATTTACACAATGGAGTACTACACAGCAGAAAAAAATAACGACAGCCTGAATTTTGCAGGAAAATGAGTGGAACTAGAAAGCATTATTTTGAGCGAGGTAACCCAGACACAGAAAGACAATTATCACATGTACTCACTCATAGGTGGTTTTTAAACATAAGGCAAAGAAAACTAGCTTACAAACCACAATCCCAGAGAATTTAGACAACAATACGGACACTAAGAGAGACCTACATAGATCTAATCTATGTGGGAAGTAGAAAATATAAAAAGACAAGATCTCCTGAATAAATTGGGACCTTGGGGGAGGGTTGAAGGAGGGAGGGGAGTGGCAGGGAGGGGACCAGAGAAAAATGTAGAGCTCAATAAATAATTTTAAAAAAGAGAAAAAATAAATCTATATATTAAAAAAAAGACTGCTCAGGCAGAGGTACTAAGGTCCAATCCTGCACTTCCTGGGGTGGCATGGGCAAGGTTTGCAACACAAAAGGATTTCCCTGTGGAACAAACTGGATACAGCCACTGCCAGGGTGAGACCCCCTGACTCCTGGTGTCATTGCTCCATACACTGAGGTTCTGGGGCCCTGGAATGGGGCCCTCTGCCTGTTTCCCTGCTGTTGGCCTTGGACGGGCTGAGGCCTTCCATCTATATCTGTCTTAGATCTTCAATCATTTTCCCAATGGGTCCCCCTTTTACATCATGGGCACTTTCCTGGTCTGGCGGTAGCTCCCTGAGTGAGCTGTGAACATTTCGTTTTAAAATGTCCAGGGGCACCACAGTTAAAGCAGGTTTTATCCCCAGTTGTCTGGGTCCTTGCCCAGGCTTGATGGCAGCAGCAATCACCTGGCCCTGAATGAAGTGCCCATCAATATCCCAGCAGATCTGGATGTATTCATCTAAGCTTTTTGTCTTATGTGGCCACAAAGCTTCCTTACAGTATTTGTATTCTCAAATGCCAGCTGCTTAACTATGGGCATAGCTGTGGTCACATCACCAAATAATTTCCCTGCCAATTGTAGCAACCTAGCCACATAATCCTGGAAAGGCTCTGAGGGCCCTTGTAATACCTTGGACAACTGATCCCCCACGGCCTTCTTTGGATACAGCAGGATCGAGCACAATTTGATTGGCCAAGTCAGCATAAGCTCCTGCTCCGGTTAGCATGTCTAGGTTGTGCTATGCCTGTCCCACTTGAGCATTTAACCTAGCCATTTGTAAACAATTTTCTTGATATTCTCCCCTCCACAATAAGTAATCTCCTCCTGATAGTACCGCACAGCATAGCTGCTGCCAATCGCTAGGTGTAAGATTCAATGCTGCAAAAGATTCTACTATGGCAAGAGTAAAGGGGCCCTGAGAGCTGTATGCAACCACAACCTCTTTCAATTGCTTCATCTCCTTAAAGCTCAAGGCCGCATGTTGTCTCAGCATCTGTCCTGGATTGTTGGGTACCTCTATGACCGGAGCAACTGTGTGCTGGGGCTGAAAACAGACACCTCCTCTTCTTCCTGAGCCGTCTTCAGTCTCCCACTCATCTCTCAGTCCCCAATGGGCCTCCCTCCTTCCCCAATCCTCATTATAAGCAGGCAGGGCTGATGGCACACATAAAGAATCCTTCACCTTACAGCGCTTCAGCCTTTTCTGTAGTTCCTTAATTTCCTGCATTAGTTGTTCTTCCTCATCAGATAAACTATTCTCTGCACTAGAGCTGAGGCTGTTTTCCCCATTTTCTGACTCAGAGGTTATTGCTATCTGGTTTTGCGCCTGAAAGCATACAAACTTTGGTGTTAGCCTTGGTCCTGTGCCAGATTCCAAAGTTCCCCCTGGTACCCTTGACTCTTCCTTTCAGTCCCTATGCAACTCCTCTGCTGATCCTATTAACCAGCGAGTCTCCTCCTCTTGTATTTCTTCAAGTATTTCTTTAGCCGTGGGGACCTCCTGTCTTACTTTCACTTTATCAGTAAGCAGGGCATCTCAGACCAGGTGCCATAGCGAAAAGGTAGCTATAGGGAAGCTATCGGCACCCTCCTTTTGTAATAGTTTCTGCAAGTCCCTTTTTACCTGTTCCCAGTTGGGGATGTTCAAACCTCCACCTGTCAAAAACCATGGGCTTGCTGACACTATAGTCTTAAGAAAATCCTCTATAGTTCTCTGTTTGACCACAGTTGCTTGTTGCTCTAACAATTTAGATATCTGATATATCAGGTCTCTCTTACTGCTTGTGGATCCCATTTTCCCCCAATCTGTCCTTACGGGCCTAGGACGACTCTGTCCCTTACCCCTTCTTTCTCAGATCTCGGTGGGACCTCCACTTGCCGCACCAGCATGGCAACTGTAGTTCTCTGAGCGAGGGACGTCAGGATTAACACACAGCACAACTTCAGGTTCTGCAGACAAGCCTTTATTCCACTTTCTCACACAGTATATACAGCCCTCATCATGGGAGGCCCAGCCAGCAAAAGCAGGAAGCTATCACCATAACTCACATGGCTCAGGGGTAAACATCCTTAAAATCATTGCTGAGAAAAACAGATTGTTCCTGTCTTTGTTCCTGTTTTTGGAACAACCAACCCACAAGAGTGCAAAACAGATCAAGTGGGGGTACGAAGGCCTGTCCTCAAGGGACCCAACAGTGTGTGTGTGGGGGGGGGTAATGTTCATGTGTGTGCCCCTGATGTTAATATTAATTGTCAGCCTGACAGGATCTGAAATCACCTGGGACACAAGCCTCTAGGCATGCCTTTGAGGGAATATTTAGATTGTATTAGCCTCTGTACATGCCTGTGAGACATTCTTATTTAGGTTAATTCAGGTGGGAAGACCCACCTTAAAGATGGGAATGCCATTCCATGATTTGGACTATATAAGGAAAAATCTAGCTGAACACAGATATTCATTGTTCTCTGCATCCCAATTACAAATGCAATGTGACCAACTGCCCCAATCCCTGCTACTAGGACCCACCCCCACCAGGATAGATTGTATCCTGTGAACCATGAACCAAAATAAATCCTTTTTCTCTTAAATGTTTTTTGTTAGGTGTTTTGCCACAGCAACAGAAACAGTTACTAAAATACCAACTCTGTTCAATCTCCTTTACTTAGGCTTTGTTTTGGTTTGCTTTCTGTTCCTATGCTAAACACCATGATCAAAAGCAACTTTGGGAAGAAAAAGTTTATTTTGAATTACAGGTTGCAATCTGTCATAAAGGAAGCCTGGAGGCGTAAACTAAAGCAAAAACTATGGAGAAATTATCTCAGAGGTTTGCTTCCTCTGGCTTGTTCAGTGCCTTTGGTGGGGTTTCTATTGCTATGAAGAAACACCATGACCACAGCAATTTTTATAATGGAAAACATTTAATTGGGGTTTGCTTACAGTTCAGAGGTTTAGTCTGTTATTGTCATGGCAGGACATAGTGGTATGCAGGCAGACAGAGTGTTGGATAAGTCCTACATCTCAGAAGGAACTGAGAGTCCTACATCTAGAGCTGAAAACAGTAGGAAGAGAATGCCACACTGGGTATGACTTGAGCATCTGAGACCTCAAAGTCCACCCTCAGTGACACACTTCCTCCAAAGAAGCCACACCTACTCCAACAAGGCCACACCTCCCAATAATACCAGTCCCTATGAACCTATGGGGCCACTTTAATTCAAACTACTACACTCAGTTACTTCTCTTATATGGCACAGATCCTCCTGCCACGACATGGCTCCACCCACAGTGGGATAGGCCCTCCCACATCAATCATTAATCAAGAAAAGGCCTCACAGACATTCTCATAAATGGGTCTATGGAGGCAATTCTTCAGTTGAAGTTCCCTCTTCCCAGTTTGCATCAAGTTGACACAAAACTAACAGCACAGGCCTAGTCAATGGTTCTTAGACTCAAGAAGGGAATCTTGTATTATTTTAAAAATATATTTTAAGTTACTCTGAAATAGAAGTTTAACTTTTTTTTCCCCCTGTGGATAAGGTTTCCCATGCGCTGTTATCTGGAGGAGTGTCATAATGTCCTTTAGCCTTTTTAAATTGAGAATGTCATATTCATGTTGGGGTCCGACCGCGATAAAATTCACACATTCCAGGGGAAGAGTGTGAGGATTATCATTATTAAACAAAAGGAACAGAGCTATAAAATAAATAAAAGACAAAAATATAGAACAGCACCAGGAGGGAAATTCGGTGAATACTGAAACACCCACATTTGTTTTCCACATGCATATATACTTCACTCCAACAGGGGAGGGAGGCAACAGACTTCATTAACATGATATAAGGAATAGACTTGAATTCTCCGACCTTTGCTCTAGGTGGAGTGGATCCACCTCTATACCTAAAATACAACTAATTAACCACATCCTAGATGAGGATCTCTTGTTTGTAGTCACACCAGTTGTCAACAACTTTGAAAGAGCATAAAACAGGCTCACATCTGTGGGCCCCCACACAGCCATATTTCATATACTGCTTTGATCAAATCCATACCCTATTCCTTCACCTCCAATTCCTCCACTGTTTCCCCACAACCATTTTCTCTCATATCTCATGTACTGTCTTTTTTTCTTTCTTAAACTCATTAATTTTACTTAGTGATGCCTACATGTACATAGATGTAGGACTATCTATTAAAACATGGGTAGCTTTTTAGAGGTCCCATTCCTGAAGAAAACATACTCTTACTTCCCCAACATCTATCAGTTGCTAATAGCCTCTTAGATAGCCCCTCCCTCATCCATGCTGGAAGTTTGGTTGGCTTAATCTTGTGTCAGTCTTGTGCATTCAGTCCTAATTGCTATGAGTTCATGTGCAATGTCAAACAAATGTATTTCTCTTAAGCTTCTTTTCAGTCTACAAGGGTTTCCATGGGATTATATCTTGGTTTTCAAGATAAAATTAGAATTTTTCAAAAAGAAAGTAGATATATAAATTGTTCTACATTCATAAAATGGAATACTATCTAGAAGTTAGAAATAATTGACTAAGGCTAGAGACCTTAATGGTTAAGAGTATACACTGTTCTTCAAGAAGACCTAAGTTCAATTCCAAACACCTACATCAGGTAGTTCACAACTGCCTATAATTCCAGTTCCAAGGGATGAAACAGTCTTCTGTCCTCTTAGAACACCTGTACACACACACACACACAAACACACACACACATGAACGCATGCTTGCACAAACACATGCATATACACTAAAATAAATCTTTTTTTTAAGAGATAGTTAGCAACAACACACACTAAATCCACAGACAAAATTTTGTATATAGTTACTGGGCTGTGGCAGCACACACCTTTAATTCCAACACTCAGGAGGCAGAGGCAGGCAGATCTTTGTGAGTGTGAAGCCAGCCTGATCTACAGAGTCAGTTCCAGGACAGGGTCCAAAGCTACACAGAGAAACCCTCAAGAAAAAACCAAAGGGGAAAAAACTGTGAATGGAAGCTGTACTGAATGGATTATAATACATTTCTACTATTTTTAAGGATAAAGGGCCTGCTGTGTCAACTTGGTGATCAATCAATTACCAAACACGCTAGAGGCTCAGAATCACAAAAGAAAGAAGAACTGAGTAACTATACTAAGATTTTCTGATGTTTGGATATTATACTTTGGGGTTCTTCAAAAATCTTTCTAAATACCCTTAGAACTTCGTCACGGGGTCCTAGATTATATTAGCCACAAAGAAAACCACAATGTCCTGTTTGTTTCCTTATTCAACCTACTAGTCTGTCTTATGATTGAGGAATTGAGACCCCTAACTTTCAGTTATTATTGGAAGACATTTTTTGATTACTGTCATATTTATATTTCATAGTATTTGGTGTTTCCCTGCTCATCAATTACTACTGTCCCAGCATGTTTCCCCTTTCCTCTGTCTTTATGCTTCGGTGCATAAAATTCCCTCAAGTATCTTCTGCAATGGTGGTGACCACGCATTCCCTTGGTGCTTGCTTATTTTGAACAAATTTTGTCCCCCATAAACTGTGACATACAGGTTTACAGAACATAGTAATCTCAGTTGGCAGTTACTGTCTTTCAGTGCTTGAGTTAAACCGTTCCATCCTTTCTGATGAGAAATTTGCTGTAATTCTGTATTCCATTAGATTGTGAAGTTTTATACTGGGGTTTTATGTGACTTAATTAATATTTTGTTTCTAAAATTTCAATTTTATTTTTTTAATCTATCTCTTTATTGAATTAATATTTAAAAATCCTGTATTGACTCATTTACCTCATGAAGTTCATCATTTATATTCTTTTAAAATTTGTTTAAGAGCTTTTTGATTCTTCTCTGATTTTATTAAACATTCTTATAATTATTATTTTGAATTATTTGGGATTGACTCATCCTTTTAGAGCCCAGTATTGTGGGATTAGTTTAAATTTTTTTAAATGTTTTTATATTTCTGCATTGGGACTTGTTCATCTGGGATCCAGATTAATGCATTTCAGCTGTTTCTTTTGTTGCTGTTTTATTGAAAATAATGTTTTCAGACAATATACAATGATCCAGTTGACGTATTTACACTGCTCAGAGAGAACTAGGTTGAGGTGTTCTCTCTCCCCAGGGGAGAGGGAACTGTGTTGTGCTGTTAAACTCTCAGTCCATGTGCTCAGGATGCTAAGTGAGAGACACAACATCACTCTGAGATTTGAACATCAACTGAAAATGCAGCCATGGTCGTCTCTGACTTCAATAACGACACGGATAGCACCGTATTTACTGGGGACATTAGTGTCTAAGTTAGTGATGGAATGGAAATGGAAATGGACTAAGATAGGCATGAGCCCATCAGGCTCCTTTCCTTCCACCCACAGTATCTCAGTGCAGGTCATCTTCAACCCATTAGGCATCTCATCTTGAACTCCTGATTCCCCTTTTCTCTACCTCCCAAGTGTTAGAATTACAGACATACACTACCACATCCAGGTCAGGGATTACTATTTGACCAACTGAGAAAAAAAATCCAAAAGGGAAAATGGATGAAAAGAGGTTAGGATGGTATTAAGACCCACAGAGTTTAAAGATAATTAAAGGCAGCCAGTAATGATGGTCCTTGACTTTAATGCCAATGCTCAGGGAGGCAGAGGCAAGCAGATCTCTGAGTGTGAGGCCAGTCTAGTCTACAGAGGGAGTTCCAGGACAGTCAGGGCTACACAGAGTAAGAAAGAAAGAAAGAAAGAAAGAAAGAAAGAAAGAAAGAAAGAAAGAAAGAAAGAAAGAAAGAAGACAGAAAGAAAAAAGGAAGGAAGAAAGAAAGAAAATAAAAGAAAGAAGGAATGAAGGAAGAAAAGAAAAGAAAGCTTACTAAAGCCATGGAAAGTAAGAGATAAAAAGACGATGACAGAGGAAATGAGGTAGAATGAGAGGGCGAACGCACAGACCGTGTAGTCAATGACAGAACGGACATAGGAACGCACAGACCGTGTAGTCAATGACAGAACGGACGTAGGAACACACCGAATAAGCATAAGCCTGAGAGAACAATATAAACTCATGCAAAGCCATGAAGAGGGACCAAATTTTTAAAAAAATAAAAGAGATTTTGAAAATTATTTATAGTTGGCAGGTAAGATGGCCAAGGAGGCAAAAGAGATTGCTGACCAAGCCTGGAACCAACCTAAAGATGATCAGAGAGAACAGATTCCACAAAGTTGTGTGTGTGCGTACACACGACAGAGTAATAAGTAAACACATTTTTAAGATTCTGTTTTTTAAATTGAAATATTGCTTTCTTTGTGGAATTGGTTTTGAATTATGCAGAAGCAGGAGGTGCGGTTTACAGCTCCAGTTCAAACCTGTAAAACACATTTTCTAGTGTACTAAATACTGAGGCCTGTGGAGTTCAAGCATCTATTGAATTGAGCTTCTGCTCAGTCACCAGTAGGTGTCAGCACACCCTTTGATTTTTCTTTTTCTCTTCTCAGCCCCTCCAGGAGAACTCTTCTGAGAAATCTCCACCAATTATTATTGTTGCACAAGTACTGGGGTTCTCAGTTAGGGCCTGATGTGACCACGCCCCTCTGCTGGCCATATTTGGACCTGGAAAGCTTCTCCTCACCGGCGCTCCACTGTGTTTCTTGGTGTCCACTCTGGAGTTCTCCCAAGTTGCAGATCAAGCCCATTCACCTGTGGTGAGCTCATGTCTCTGCCGCCACATGCTAAATTCCTCAGCACATTTTTTGGCTTGCCCAGGCAGTGGACCGTCAACGACAGGTTCAAATGTCACACAAGCTACCATCTCAAGTCACTTTGTTGGGTTTATCCAACCAGTTTCTTTTTCTTTTCTTTTTAAAAATTACTTTATTATTTCCTGTGTCTGGGTGTTTTGCCCACAAGTACGTCTGTACACCACATTCATGTAGCGCCCCAGAAGTCAGAAGAGGGTGTTAGATCCTCTGGGCCTGGAGTTGTCATATTGGTGCTGGGGATGGAAACCCAGGTTCTCTGGAAAGCAGCCAGTGCTCTAAACCAGCAATCCTTGGTCGAGGCTCAACCACAGTTTCTCACTAGACATGCCTTTAGAAATATTCTCTCCAATTCTTTGGGTTGGTTTTTGTTTTGTTTTTCACTTTTTAAAATTTCTTTGAAGCACAAGTATTTACTTTTTTATTTTCTTTTGTAGATTACATCTTTAGTGTGGTATTTAGCGAGGCTTTGGTAAACACAACATCAAAAGGACTAACTCCTAAAATGTACTAGCAGGAGGCTTATCATTTTAACTCTTCAGTTATTTCTCATGATATGAGGGCAGAGTAAACCTTCCCTCCAAAGGGACAAAAGGCAGTTTATTACGAGCCAAATTCGAGTGCACATGACCTGGGACACTGATTCGGGCTGCATCAAATGACACACTGCTCCGGGAAACGGTTGTGTGCACTTTCATAGTTACAGAACAAAAGACAGTCACAAATCCAGACTCTGACACAACACAGCGGGAGGGTGGTCAGGAAGGGCGGGATGACAAATCAGACAGTGCAATGGCCAGCCAGCGGATGGCTATTCAGAGACTTCAAATGTCCCAAGATAATTTGGGCTCTGGATTCCAGCACATTCTCTACACAGCTAACTCTACACAGTCATGAAATTCTACTCGGTCCTCAGAGTCTTCAATGTAGGTGGGAATTTTTTTTTCAGGGAACCTCCAGCTCATAAGACCCCTTTTAAAAACAAATCAGCTGGCTTTCTGTGACGATCGCTCCCACACACATGGTGAACGTTGTGAAGACCCACCGGACATTCTGCTAGGAAATCAACAAACACCGGTTAACGAAGTGACACAGTACAAGATGAGCAAGAATTCTTTGCATGCCCGGGGGCGGGGAGGGGAGCGGGTGCGGAAGAGGCATCGGGACAGGAAACAGACTGGCTTTGGTGGGCAAACTAAACCTATTTTCCACAAAAAGGCTAAAACTACAAAGAAGATTGCGTTGAGCTTGAGTGTGCTGAGCTTAACTACAGTCCAAGAGAATGCTGGTTATTCAGAGAATATTGGCTATTAGAATTGGGAGGGGTAAGAGAAAAGGCTGCGGGGCAGAGAGAAGACAGCCCCAGTCCTGGCGCACACCTACGCACCTCCGAGGAACAGGTATGTGGAGCAGAAATGAGCGAGAAGGAGGAGCAAGCAGTTCCTGTACTGTGGAGAGAAGCAGAACTGAAGACACAAAGGAGGTGAAAAACAGGCCAATCTGGATGGCCTGTGCTGCCACCAGAGGCCATGGTGACAGCTGAGCCCCGCTGCAGCCCAGGGCCATGTCTGGGTCTGTGATCCTACCACAGCCAGGGTCTGCGCTGACATCCGTGGGTCGTGTTACCAAGGGCCATGAGAGAACTGGTCCTGCCCCTCATGACCCTTGCCTGAGGTGTGCGATGCTCTTGGAGGCTCAGACTCAGCAACCACCCAGGCCACATCCATGGCTTTGAGTTGGTCCACCCTACTACCCCATCTGTGACCTGCTGGAACCATGTGAAGGGACCGGTCCTACAGAACCACAGCGGCAGGATCTCCATGACTTGTGGCAGCAGCAAGCTGTCTGAGAGGTATTTCGGAGAGTATCGGGAGAGTGTCCATTATTGATGGTGTACCAGAAGCCAGAGGCCTTGAACCAGACCAACAACTTATTGCAATAGACATTTGCAAGTAAAACTGTTTGAGCAAAAGGGTCCCCTGCGCGACACACCACAGCTCCCAAGGCCACTACAACAAATGCACGTGAGATGGAGAAGCAGGAAAGACAGAAGAGCTAAATGGGTTTTGGTTTGTTTGTTTGTTTTTGGTTTGCTGGGGTCGGGGGTGGGGGAGACTACATTGGTGGAGGGTAATCATGGAAGGACTGGGAAATGTGTGGAGTAGGGGTGAATGATGTGAAATTCCCAAAGAGTCAAAAAATAAATAAATTATAAAAAAATAAGAGAAAATTCCAAGTGATCCAGTAAAACTAAAAATTGCTTTGCCTGATTACTTTCACTTTGTTTCCACGTATCTTCAACAATATAACATAAGATGTATAAATAATAGATAAAACAGCAGTATTTGTGTTATGAGATATTAAGAAGAGTAAACACTGAAGATTTGATTTTCTTCTGGAGAACTCTTTAGTGTATCTTTGGTTGTGTGTTGGAGAAATGTATCACATTAAGTGGAAGTATGCATTTTTAAATGTTTGTTCTATTTCATTGGTTTAAAGATATGCAGGGGTGCCCAGCTAACTTCAGGCAACCTGTGATGGTTAGTTTTATGAATCAACTTTGCTAGACTATTGTGTTTGTTACTTCTGTTGCTATGATAAAATAGTACAATCAAAAAAGCAACTTATGAAAGAAAGGGTGTGTTTTGGCTTGAGGTTGGTAAGTCCCTTAATCAGGGAGGCACAGCAGCAAGCAGCAAGCAGCATGCAGCAGATATGCCTGCAACAGCAGGAGCTGAGCAATCACATTCCCACCCACACAAGGGAACCGGAGAAGGAACTGAGTGCAGGATAAGCCAAGGAACTCTTCAAAACCACCCCACCCAGGCCGTACCTCCTAAAGGTTCCATAATCTCCCCAAACAGAGCTCCAAACAGGGTACCAAGTATTTAAATATGTGAGTCTATGGGGAACATTTCTTTCTTTCACCCAGCTGACCCTCCTCCTCAGCTGACACCCCAAGCCTCTCTTTTCCCAGCCTTCTCAAACAAGACCCTCAGACTCCATGTCCCTCCCTCCTACTTCCTGTGCATCTTTCTAGGCATCTTCTGGACTCCCTCTCTGTGTTTTTTCTTGTTTGCTTCCTGTCAGCTGACTGCTTGCTCCACCTCTTGACCTCTTGACTTTATTTAATGCTGTTTACAATATTCAAACAGAAAACTCTTGGATTGATTAAAGGCGTGTGCTAGGGCTGAGCCATACAACAATTAGAAACAGGTTTTTCCAGTAAATAATCAGGGTTCAAGATATTCTTAAATATGCTGCAACTTAGAGTTTCTTTGTGTAGTCTTGGCTGTTCTACAGCTTGCCCTGTTGACCAGGCTGGGCTCTGCCTGCCTCTGCCTCCCAAGTGCTGAGATTAAAGGTCTGTCTGTACCACCACTGCCCACCGGGGGCCACTTCTTATTCAAACCAGCATAGCTATGGTTCTTTGTTTCTAATATTTTTTATTACTTTATAAACAATACCATTCAAAATTTCCACTTCATCCCCTCCCCCCACTTCCCTCCGGCTCCCCAACTCACCTTCCCCCTCTCCCTCTTCAGTCCTAAGAGAGGGCAGGGTATCCTGCCCTGTGGGAAGTCCAAGGCCCTCCCCCCTACATCCAGGCTTAGGAAGGTGTGCATCCAAATAGAATAGGATCACAAAAGGCCAGTACATGCAGTAGAGACAAATCCCAGTGCCATTATCATTGGCTTCTCAGTCGGCCCCAATTGTCAGCCACATTCAGAGGGTCCAGTTTGATCCTATGCTCATTCAGTCCCAATCCAACTGGATTTGGTGAGCTCCCATTAGCTCAAGAACACTGTCTCAGTGGGTGGACCAACCCCTTGCGGTCCTGACTTCCTTGTTCATATTCTCCCTCCTTCTGCTCTTCAACTGGACCTTGGGAGCTCAGTCCAGTGCTTCGATGTGGGTCTCTGTCTCTATCTCCATCTGTCTCAGGACAAAGGTTCTATGGTGATATTCAAGATAGTCATCAGTCTAACTATGGGACAAGGCCAGTTCAGGCACCCTCTCCTCCACTGCCCAGGGTCCTAGCTGGGGACATCCCTGTGGACACCTGGGAACCCCTCTAGAGTCAAGCCCCTTGCCAACCCCAAAATGGCTCCCTTAATTAAGATATCTTCTTCCCTGCTCCCATATCCTTCCTTCCTCCACCTCAACCATCCCACTCCCCCAAGCTCTCCCCAACCCTCCCCTTCTCCCTTATCTCTCCCTCGATCCCCTTCCCCCCACCCCACCCTCACCCCATGCTCCAAACTTTTGCCTGGCGATCTTGTCTGGTTCCAATTTCCAGGAGTATCTATATATGTTTTTCTTTGGGTTCACCTTATTACTTAGGTTCTATAGGATCATGAACTATAGGCTCGATGTCCTTTGTTTATGGCTAGAATCCACTAATGAGTGAGTACATACCATATTCATATTTTTGGGTCTGGGTTATCTCAGTCAGGATAGTGTTTTCTATTTCCATCCATTTGCATGCAAAATTCAAGATGTCATTGTTTTTTTAACGGTGAGTAGTACTCTAATGTGTAGATGTGCCACACTTTCTTTATCCATTCTTCCACTGAGGGGCATCTAGGTTGTTTCCAGGTTCTGGCTATTACAAATAATGCTGCTATGAACATAGTTGAACAAATATTTTTGTAGTATGATTGGGCATCTCTTGGGTATATTCCCAAGAGTGGTATTGCTGGATCCTGAGGTAGGTTGACTCCCAATTTTCTGAGAAACCACCACACTGATTTCCAAAGTGGTTGCACAAGTTTGCATTCTCCACCAGCAATGAATAAGTGTTCCCCTTACTCCACATCCTCTCCAGCATAGGCTATCATTGGCATCTTTGATTTTAGCCATTCTGACAGGTGTAAGATGGTATCTCAAAGTTGTTTTGATTTGCATTTCGCTGATAGCTAAGGAAGTTGAACATGTCCTTAAGTATCTTTTGGCCATTTGAAATTCTTCTGTTGAGAATTCTCTGTTCAGTTCAGTACCCCATTTTTTAATTGGGTTATTTAGAATTTTAATGTCTAGTTTCTTGAGTTCTTTGTATATTTTGGAGATCAGACCTTTGTCTGAAATGGGGTTAGTGAAGATCTTCTCCCATTCAGTAGGATGCCTTTTTGTCTTAATGACTGTGTCCTTTGCTTTACCAAAGCTTCTCAGTTTCAGGAGGTCCCATTTATTCATTGTTGCTCTTATTGTCTGTGCCATTAGGGTTTTACACAGTAAGTGGTCTCCTGTGCCCATGTATTGCAGGCTACTTCCCACTTTCTCTTCTATAAGGTTCAGTGTGGTCGGATTTATATTGAGGTCTTTAACCCATTTGGACTTGAGTTTTGTGCATGGTGACAGATATGGATCTATTTTCATTCTTCTACAGGTTGACATCCAGTTATCCCAGCACCATTTGTTAAAGATGCTTTCTTTCTTCCATTGTAAAATTTTATCTTCTTTGTCAAAAATCAGGTGTTCATAGGTTTGTGGATTAATATCCAGGTCTTCAATTCAATTCCATTGGTCAACATCTCTGTTTTTATGCCAATACCAAGCTGTTTTCATTACTGTGGCTCTGTAATAGAGTTTGATGTCAGGGATGGTAATGCCTCCAGAAGTTCCTTTATTGTATAGGATTGTTTTGGCTATCCTGGGATATTTGTTTTTCCATATAAAGTTGATTTTTGTTCTCTCAAGGTCTGTGAAGAATTGTGTTGGAATTTTGATGGGGATTGCATTGAATTTATAGATTGCCTTTGATAGAATTGCCATTTTTACTATGTTGATCCTACCAATCCAAGAGCATTGGAGATCCTTCCATTTTCTGGTATCCTCCTCAATTTCTTTCTTCAAAGACTTAAAGTTCTTGTCAAATAGATCTTTCACTTCCTTGGTTAGTGTTACCCCAAGATACTTTATGCTATTTGTGGCTATCATGAAAGGTGATGTTTCTCTGATTTCCCTCTCTGTTTCTTTATCCTTTGTGTATAAGAGGGCTACTGATTTTTTTGAGTTGATCTTGTATCCTGCCACATCACTGAAGGTATTTATCAGCTGTAGGAGTTCTCTGGTAGAGTTTTTGGGGACACTTACGTACACTATCATATCATCTGCAATTAATGAAAGTTTGACTTCTTTTCCAGTTCAAATTTCCAATTCCAATCCCCTTGATCTCCTTATGTTGTCTTATTGCTATTGCTAGAACTTCAAGCACTATATTGAAGAGATATGGGGAGAGTGGACAGTCCTGTCTTGTTCCTGATTTTAGTGGAATCGCTTTGAGTTTCTCTCCATTTAATTTGATGGTAGCTGTCGGCTTGCTGTATATTGCTTTTATTATATTTAGATATGAACCTTGTATCCCTAATCTCTCCAAGACCTTTATCATAAAGGGGTGTTGAATTTTGTCAAATGCTTTTTCAGCATCTAATGAAATGATATATGGGTTTTTCTTTCAGTTTATTTATAAGATGAATTACATTGATAGATTTTCTTATGTTGAACCAGCCCTGCATCTCTGGGATGGTGCCTACTTGATCACAATGGATGAGTTTTTTGATGTGTTCTTGGGTTCGGTTTGCCAGTATTTTATTGAGAATTTTTGCATCGATGTTCATGAGTGAGATTGGTCTGTAATTAATTCTCTTTCTTGGTTGAGTCTTTGTGTGGTTTTGGTATCAGGGTAACTGTAGCTTCATAAAAAGAGTTTGGCAATGACTCTTATGTTTCTATTATGTGAAACACATTAAGGAGTATAGGTATTAGCTCTTCTTGGACGTTCGGGTAGAATTCTGCACTAAAACCATCTGGTCCTGGTCTTTTTTTGTTTGGGAGGTTTTTGATGAGAGCTTCTATTTCCTTGCGACTTATAGGTCTATTTAAATTGTTCATCTGGTCTTGATTTAATTTTGGTATATGGTATTTATCTTAAAAACTGTCCATTTCTTTTACATTTTCCAATGTTGTGGCATACAGGCTTTTGTAGTAAGACCTAATGATTCTCTGAATTTCCTCAGTGTCTGTTGTTATGTACCCCTTTTCATTTCTGATCTTGTTAATTTGAGTGTTCTCTCTCTGCCTTTTGATTAGTTTGGATAGGGGTTTGTCAATCTTGTTGATTTTCTCAAAGAACCAGCTCTTTGTTTCATTGATTCTTTGGATTGTTTTCTGTGTTTCTATTTTGTTGATTTCAGCCCTCAGTTTCATTATTTCCAGTCTTCTACTCCTCCTGGGTGAGTCTGCTTCTTTTTTTTGTAGAGCTTTCAGGTGTGCTGTTAAGTCACTAATGTGAGCTTTCTCCGTTTTCTTTGTGTGGGCACTCAGTGCTATGAACTTTCCTCTTAGCACTGCTTTCATACTGTCCCATAGGTTGGGGTATGTTGTGTCTTTATTTTCGTTGAATTCGAGGAAGATTTTAATTTCTTTTATTTTTTCCTTGACCCAGGGGGGGTTCAGTAGTTGACTGTTCAGTTTCCATGAGTTTGTAGGCTTTCTGGGGGTGGCATTGTTGTTAAATTCTAACTTTATTCCATGGTGATCCAATAAGACACAGGTGGTTACTCCAATTTTTTTTTTGTATCTGTGGATGTTTGCTTTGTTACCAAGTATATGATCAATTCTCGAGAAGGTTCCATCAGATACTGAGAAGAAGGTATATTCTTTCCTGTTTGGGTGGAATATTAAGTCCATTTGATTCATTACATCTGTTAGTTCTCTTATTTCTCTGTTAAGTTTCTGTCTGGTGGATCTGTCCATTGGTGAGATAGGAGTGTTGAAATCTCCTACTATTAGTGTGTGGGGTTGATGTGTGATTTGAGTTCTAGTAATGTTTCTTTTACATATGTGGGTGCTTTTATATTAGGGGCATAGATACTCAGGATTAAGAATTCATCTTGATGAATTGTTCCTGTTATGAGTATAAAGTGTCCATCTCCATCTCTTCTGATTGATTTCAGTTTGAACTAATTTTTTTTTAGATATTAGGATAGCCACACCTGCTTGTTTCTTAGGTCTGTTTGCTTGGAAAACTTTTTTCCCAACCCTTTACTCTGAGGTAGTGTCTGTCTTTGAGGTTGAGGTGTGTTTCTTGTAAACAGCAGAATGTTGGATCCTGTTTTCGTATCCATTCTTTTAACCTGTGCCTTTTTATAGGTGAATTGAGTCCATTGATATTAAGCGATATTAATGACCAGTGGTTCTTAACTCCGGTTATTTTGCTGTTGTTGTTGTTGGTAGTGTTTGTGTATTTCCCTTCTTTGAGTTGTGTTGGTGGAGGGTTGTCAGATGTTTGTGCTATTGTGGGTGTTGTTGGCTTCCTTAGGTTGAGGTTTTCCTTCTAGTACTTTCTGTAAGGCTGGATACGTATTGTTTAAATATGTTTTTGTCCTGGAATATCTTGTATTCTCCATCGGTGGTGAAAGAAAGCTTTGCTGGGTATAGTAGTCTGGGCTTGCATCCATGGTCCCTTAGTGTCTGCAGCACATCTATCCAAGACCTTCTGGCTTTCATGGTTTCCATTGAGAAGCCAGGTGTAATTCTGATAGGTTTACCTTTATATGTTGCTTGGCCTTTTTCCTTTGCATCTCTTAATATTCTTTCTTTATTCTGTATGTTTTGTGTTTTGATTATTATATGACAAGGGAATTTTTTTTTGATCCAGTCTATTTGGTGTTCTGTAAGCTTCTTGTACCTTCATAGGAATATCCTTCTTTAGGTTGGGAAAGTTTTCTTCTATAATATTGTTGAATATATTTTCTGGGCCTTTGAGCTGTAATTCTTCTCTTTCTTCTACCCCTATTATTCTTAGGTTTGGTCTTTTCATGGTGTCCCAGCTTTCCTGGATGTTTTAAGAATTTGTTGGATTTGCTGTTTTCTTTGATCAATGAGTCTATTTTCTCTATACTATATTCAGTGCCTGAGATTCTTCTACCTCTTGTATTTTGTTGGTTATACTTGTCTGTGTAGTTCCTGTTCATTTACCCAGATTTTTCATATCCAGCCATCCCTTGGTTTATGTTTTCTGTATTACCTCCATTTCAGTCTTCAAGTCTTGAACTGTTTCCTTTACCTGTTTGATTGCTTTTTCTTGGTTTTCTTGGGTAGCTTTGAGGGATTTATTAATTTCTTCTAACTTTTTATTCGTCTTCTCTTCCATTTCTTTAAGGGAGTTTTTCACTTCCTGTTTAAGGGTCTCCATCATTTTCATAAGGTTACGTTTGAAGTCGATTTCTTCTACTTCTTCTGGGTTAGGATGTTCAAGTCTTCCTGTTGCATGTTCGCTGGATTCTGGTGTTATCATGTTGCTTTTCAGAATGTTGAAGGAATTCTTGCATTGGCGCCTGCCCATCTCTACCTTCAAATGCAGCCAGGAGAGTCTTGGCATCTTGGTCCAATCTTTGCTGTGGCTGACTGTGTACTTGGGAGTTTTTCTTGGTCTGCCCTCTCTTAGGTCCCCTCAGCACTGGAGCAGGCTCTAAGATCCCCTCTGCCCTGAAGCAGGCTGTGCTGGGGATCCAAGGACCCCACAGATGAAAAGGAGTGCTTGGGGACAGGGTGGAATGGGGTGAAGAAAGCTAGCAGCCAGGAACACACCCCACTGGATGGCCAGAAAAACTTAGGGACTTGGAGGGGGCCTGTATTCAGTTCCCTGGGACCCTCAGGCCATGCACTCACCTCTCGATCCCCTTAGCATGGGAGCAGGGCCTCTTGCTGGCTCCAAGGACCTCGCAGACCAAAAAAAAAAAAAAAAGCTATGGTTCTTCAAATGGGTTATGGAAAGCTGTTAGATGGAGGTCAATGCCCTGAATTCTTACATAAGTGAAATGAAAATTAGGTCTCACTTTCTGCAAGCAGCAAAGCAAAAGACAATGAGAGGTAATCCAAATTGATAAGTCAGAGATGAAAAGGGGGGAGCATTTCAACAGATACTGAGAAATTCAGAGAATCATGAGAACACACCTTAAAAATCTGTGTTTTGGGAAGGTGCCCACAGGCCTACCTGGTAGGCACAATTATGATGAGCAAATATATGGTGGAAAATGGGAAAGAAAGAGAATCAGACCAGTTCATGTGCTGTGAAGAAAGGTGGTGGTGACTGATGTGGATGACGTGCTTGCCATCGGGGCCATGGTGACATCCAGTCGCCACCCGCCCCCCCACTTCTCCCAAGGGCCATGTCTAGGTACATGGCCTTACAGCAACCAGGGTCTGTGTTGATGTCCATGGCTTCAGTTATTGCTGAAGGACCCGTGTCGGATTTCCTGGGATCTGGTCAGTCACCTGAGTCCATGTTGCTGTCTGAGAGCCATGCTGCCAGTGGACCTAGGCTGATCTGGGTGGCCTGGGATGCTATCTGGGACGATGGTGATGTCTGGGCCCGAACTACAGCCAAGGTCATGTCTGGATCTCTGACCCTACAGCAGACAGGGCCTATGTTTGTATCCATGACTCCCGTTACCACCAAAGGCTGTGTGCATGTCCAGGGTCTAGGCCACAACCTGGGGCCATCTTGGTCTCTGAGGGCCACGCTGACTCTGCGACAATGCTGATCTGAGTGGCTTGCGCTGCCATCTGGGGCCATAGGGGCCATATTGGGTCCATGGTCCTGCTACAGCCAGGGTCTGTGTTGATTTTCGTGACCCATGTTACCACAGGGGCCATAGGAACCATTCCTATTGAAATCTGAGGGCTGTGCTGAGCTGGCACCACCCTTTGCTGACCCTGTGAGAGCTGGCCCTGCCTCTCTCTGGCCACTGCAGCTGAAGAACTGGTCACAGGAGAGGTTTCCCCACCCCTTCAGCGGGCATGGGAGAGCTTGCCCTAAAGGCATGGGTATAGAAGAGCTAGCTCAGCCCCTCACCTGAGAGGGGGCGGTCCCAGCAGCCCAGACTGATCAAATCAGCTAAAACCCAGAGCCATATCCAGGACTTTGAGTTGGCATACCCCCAAAAAGTACCCCATCCATGACATGCAGGAATGCATAAAGGAATTGATCCTGTAGACCACAGCTGCAAGATCTCCATGACTCGGGGCAACAGCAGGATATCTGAGAGGAGTCTCAATGAAGGTCCAGTATTGACGGTGTACCAGAAGCCAGAGACCTTGACCTAACACAATGAACATTTGCAAGTAAAACTGCGTGGACAAAAGCATATACTGTGTGACACACCTCAGCTCCTAGTGCCACTGGATGGAGATGTAGGAAAGACAGAGAAGTGTTTTGTTTTGTTTTTATGCTTTGTTTTGTTTTTAATTGATAGTTCTAAAATTTTCTTGGGGGAAACTCTACGAGAGGAGAGGGATGACTGAGATATTAGTAGGATTGGGGTTCATTATGTGAAATTCCCAAAGAATCAATAAAACATTATGTCAAAAAACCTGTATTTCACTGAACTAGATAATCTAAAAAAAATGGATGAATTTCCTGTCATGTATAACCTACCAAATTTAATCAAGATGAAATAAGCAATTTAAAAAGACCTACAGCCACCAGTGAATAGAAGAAGTAATTAAAAATTCCCCAACCATACAACTGAGTGGTGGTGGCACATGCCTTTAATCCCAGCATTTGGGAGGCAAAGGCGGATGGATCTCTATGAGTTCAATGCCAGCCTAGTCTACAAAGTGAGTTCCAGGACAGCCAGACCTACACAGAGAAACCTTGTCTTGAAAACTCAAATAATAAATAAATATAAATAAATATTTTTTTCAAACTTCCCAACAACAACAACAAAATCTCAGGGTCAGATGGATTTACTGTAGAATTCTACCAGGCCTTTGAAGAATTAATGCCAATATTCTTCAAATTATTTCATAAAACAGAAACTGAAGGAACATTTCCTAATTCTTTTCATGAGGCCAATATTACCCTGATACCAAAACCACACATGATCTCCCAAAAAAGATTACAGATTATATATATTCATTATGAATATAGATACAAAAGTTCTCAATAAAATACTTGAAACCAAAGTCCAAGAACATTGCAAAAAGATTATCTGTCATAATCAAATTAACTTCATCTCAGAGATACAAAGATAATTCAATGTACATAAGTTAGCAAGAGTAAACCACCACATAAGCAGATTGAAAGAAAAAAATCACATAATTTATCCATTAGATTAAAAAAAGTCTTTGACAAAAATCCAATACCCATCATGGTAAAAGTCCTGGAGAGATTAGGGACACAAGGGACACACCTTAATAAATAAAGGCAATTTACAGTAAGGTCATAGCCAACATCAACCTAAACAGAAATTCAAAATATTTCCACTAAAATCAGAAGCCAGATAAGGTTGTCCACTCTCTTCATATATATTCAATTTAGTACTTGAAGTTTTAGACAGAACAACAAGACAACTGTACAAGACAACTTAAGGACATCAAGCAAATAGAAAATAAAAAAGTTGAAGTATCTTTACTTTTCTTTCTTTTTTTTTTTTTGGTTTTTGGAGACAGGGTTTCTCTGTGGCTTTGGAGCCTGTCCTGGAACTAGCTCTTGTAGACCAGGCTGGGCTTGAACTCACAGAGATCCGCCTGCCTCTGCCTCCTAAGTGCTGGGATTAAAGGTGTTCGCCACCACTGCCCAGCAACTTATCTTTATTATAAATAAGTTATCCCAAAAACTCCACCAGGAAAGTTCTTATAGCTGATAAACGCTTTCAGCAAAGTAGGAAGATACAAAATTAACACACAGAAATCAGTAGTACAAAATTAACAGAAAGAAATCAGGGAAACAGTACTTCCTTTCACAATAACATATTGTTATTAAATACATATATATGTATTTAAATATGTATATATGAAGCCAATATATCTTATAATATATACAAGATATGTGTATATATACTTATATATAATAAATATCTTTTAAATACAATAGATATAAGATATATATTATATGTATTAAGATTTATTCTAAGATATATTAGAATGACTCTAACCAAGCAAGTAAAAGACCTGCATGATTAAAAAAACAAAACAACTTTAAGACATTAAGAAGGAAATTGAAAAAGACATCAGAAGATAGATATCCCAACATTCATGAATTGGTAGGACTAATATTGTGAAAATGTCCATCCTATCAAAAGCAATCTACAAATTCAATGTAATTCCTTATCAAAATTCCAACACAATTCTTCACAGAAATTTTAAAAAGACAATCTTTTGTTTTGTTTTGCTTTGTTTTTTTTTTCAAAACTGTGTCTCTCTGTGTATCCCTGACTGTCCTGGAACTTACTATGTAGACCAAGTTGGCCTCCAACTCAGAGATCCACTTGCCTCTGACTCCCAGGTGTTGGGATTAAAGGTGTGTACCACCACCTTCTGTCTGAGAAAAGACAATCTTAAATCTTGTATAGAAACAAAAACAACCCGAATAGCTAAATCAATCCTGAATAATAGAATAACTACTGGAATTATCACCATCTCAGATTTAAATTGTGCTACCCAGCTATAGTAAGAAAAAGAACATAGTACAGACACGTTGAACAATGAAAGGAATTGAATTGAAGATGTAGAAGTAATTCCACACACCACAGAAACCCAATGTTCGTGAAATAAGCCAAAAATACACAACGAACGGTGCTGGTCAAACTGGATGGCTGCATGGGGAGGGATGAAAATTGATCCATATATATCACTTTGCACAAAATTAAACTCCAAGTGGATTAAGCACCTCAATATAAGACCAGGTACTCTGAATTCTATAGAAGAAAAAGTGGCTAATAGTCTTAAACTCATTGGCACAGGAAAGTACTTTCTGAACAGGACTAAGACTAAATTAATAAACGGACTTCATAATGTGGAAAACTTCTGTATGGCAAAGGATACCATTATTCAGGCAAAGCAGCAGCCTACAGAATGGGCAAGGAAGTGTACTAGTTATATGTCTGGTAGAGAGTTAGTATCTAGAGTATATAAACAACAACCAAAAAAAAAAGACCCTGAACATTAAGAAAACAAATAAACCAGGTTAAAAATCTAATGTCAAACTAAGCAGAGATTTCTCAAAAGGTGAAACAAAAATAACTGAGAAACATTTAACTAGGGACTTGCTTCGAGTTACAGTGGTTTAGTCTATTATCATCATGCTGGCATACATGGCACTAAAGCAGTAAATGAGGGCTACATCCTGCTGCACAAGCTGAGAAGGGGGTGCATGGGGAGGTAGGGAGGGAAGAAGGCAGGGAGGGAGGGAGACAGGAAGGGAGGAAGGCAGGGAGGGAGGGAGGGAAGGAGAGAGGCAGGGAGGAAAGGATGCAGGGAGGAAGAGACTGGGCCTGACATAGGCTTTTGAAACTGCAAAACCCAATGACACTGCTCCTCCAGGAAGGTCACACTTCTAATCCTTGCAGTTCTTTCAAACAGTTCCACTCCCTGACGACCAGGCATTCAAATACATGAGGCTATGAGGGCTATTTTCATTCAAACCACCATATCTAACTATACCACCCTTGGGCATAAGCCCAAAGGACTCTACATCCTACTGCAGAGACCTTGCTTACCCATGTTCATTGCTGCTCTCTTCATAATAGTCAGAAATAGTAAACAGCCTAGATGTCCATCAATTGATGAATAGATGATGAAAAGATAGTGCATTTACACAGTGGAATATTATTGCTAAGAAAAATAGAATTCATAGCAATAAAATAAATGGATGGAGCTAGGAAAAAAAATCCCTGAGTGAGGTAACCCAGACCCCAAATGACAAATATTTTATGTTTTCTTTTATATGTGGATGTTAGCTTTAAGTTTTTAATATGTGTGCTACAATCTGAATAACCACAGAAATTAATTACCTAGGAAGGGACCAGGGAAGAGACCACTAAGGAATGGGAAATAGACTATAGTTTATGGAGAGATAGGGGGAAATGAGAGAGAGGGATGGAAGAGAAGGGGAGGGGAGGGAATACATGGAGGAACAATTAACACTACAGGCCATTTGAAAAACCATATGGAAACCTAGTGCTGCGTAACATGCATAATTCCCTGAAATATATACATATATGAAAGAAATCTAAATGAAGTTACCAAATAATAGAAGTGACAATGCTCAACTAGATATCTTAAGCCACCAAGTGAAACCTCCAGTGCCATGGAATAGATTACATCTTGTCGAGTCACTGGCCAAAGGGATCCCAGAAAACCGGCAAACATCACAGACTATTGTCAAGGCTATTGGCTGTTCTCCACAATTTGATGAAAGATAATGCTTGTATATGTCATCAAACTGGAAAAAGTCGAGCTGGTCCCCAACTAGAAGCTTCACTTGCATGGACTACTAGTGTTTGTGGTACTGGAAGATACTTTGTGTGCTGCTGGAGAAGAAAGGTAATCATCAATAGCACCCAGCTACAGACGCTGTCACCTACAACAGTGACCTGCCTGCAAGACATATTGATACAATCATGGCACAAATGCTATGGGAGTAAACAACCACTTTTTGATTGAATTTTATGAGTTCCATGAGCTGGAACCCACACCTGACACTGCCAAAGTGGCCAAGAATCTGAGGCCAGGTAGGTCATGGGCCTGGGGGAACACTTCTTATTATTCTGCTAAAGGAACATAGCAATAGAATGACTCCTAATTCTGCTAAAGGAACATAGCAACAGAATGACTCCTAAAGGCGTAGTGCTATACCCATGGAACAATGCCTTGCTTTGCCGTCAGCAGAGAAGCTTCTTATAGTGCTGTTGGGAGCTCCTTCTGCTCCTTCAGCCAATAGCCTTTAAGATACTAGCCCACTGGGGCGTGGTTTCTTTTATTTAAAAAAAAAAAAAAAACGACGGCAGCCCTCTGCTCTCTCTTTTGCTTTTGGCTCCCGTTCCGACTGCTAGACTCTGTTTTCTGTTTGTGACGAGAGGACTGTGGTGTAGGACGGTGTTCTGTAAGGTTTTTTCCCCTCCAATAAATAACCCCTTTTAATCAAACTGGTGTGAGATTGTTTTGCGGCTTTATCTGGCGCCTCAACGTTTGGTTTTAACCACCCCGGTGCACTCAGTCATAAATGGGATGTTTTCATCAAACTCCTCTCAGGGGTCAGAGATCTATGTGGAAGAGGGGACAGAAAGATTGTAAGAGCCAGATGTGGAGGATGACTCCAAAGGAAGGGTCTACCAGACACAACAGGACCAATGAACATACGAACTCACAGATGCTGTGGGAATATGCACAGGATCTGCACAGGCTTGAGATAGATGGTGTTCTAGTGCTGGGAGGAGGAAGTGGATGCAGGCTTCCATTCTTAACCAAGAAGCTATCTGCAATTCACACATGTTGAAAAAGGGAACATCAGTTTTCCCCAGTGGAGTGTCGCTGGGTATATCAATGACATTGGTATATCTTGCCCAAAAGTAGCTGGTCAGCAACACAAAACAAGGTTAATGGAAATTTTTGTGACTTTTTATTTTGCTGTGTTTTGACTTTTTTTTGTCTAACTAGTCTTTTGTCAATTTATTTGTATATTCATTTTTTAAGAGGGTATTTGTTTTCATTTTTGTTTCCCTTTTTCTTAAATGGAAAGGGGAAAAGAATATAAAGTTGGGTGGGTAGGGAGCTGGAGAGGATCTAGGAGGAGCTGGGAGAGAGAGATAAACATGATCAAAATATTTTTTTTCCACCCGGCAGTGGTGACGCTCGCCTTTAATCCCAGCACTTGGGAGACAGAGGCAGACAGATGCATCATGAGTTCAAGGCCAGCCTGGTCTGCAGAGCGAGTTCCAGGACAGTCAGGCCTACACAGAAAAAAAACTGAACAAACAAACTAAAAAATATATATATTGTATGGGGAAAACGTTCTTATTAAAAAAAAGAAAGTTTGAAATAAAATAAGACAAAACAAAATCTTTTGTAAAGACTGCAAAGATAAATTTTATTTTAATGAGATTGACAAAATCTTAGGCTAAATTAACTAAAATCAGAGAGAGAAGATCCAAGTTAACACCATTAGAGAGAAAAAGAGGGATGCAACAATGGACTTTGAGGAAATTTTAAACCCATACTCTACCAAACTGGAAAATTTAAAAGAAATGGATAATTTTCTTAATACATACCACCTAACAAAGTTAAATCAAGATTGGACAAGCAATTTAAACTGTCCTATAACCCCTAGTAAAATAGAAGGAGTAATTAGAAATCTTCCAACCAAAAGAGCGCAGGGCCAGGTTGTTTTATCTCAGAAGTCTAGCAGATATTCGAAGAAGCGTTAACCCCAATACTCCACAAATTATTCTACAAAACAGAAACAGAAAGAACATGGCCCAATTCTTTTTATAAGGCCATATTACTCTGCTGATACCTAAGCCACGCAATAACCCAACAGAAAAAGCAGATTATAGACCAATTTCCCTTATGAACATAGATGCAAAAATTCTTAGTAAATTACTCAAAAACAAATTCCAAGAACATTTCAAAAAGACCATCCTCCATGATCAAGTAGGCTTCAACACAGAAATACAGGAATGGTTCAATATCTGTAAAACAATAAATATAATCCACTTTATAAACAAACTGAAAGACACAAACTGTGTGACCATCTCATTAGATGCAGAAAAGGCCTTTGACAAAATCCAACACCCTTTATAGCAAAAGTCCTGGGGAGATTTGGATACAAGAGATGTGCCTCAATATAATAAAGGCAGCTTACAGCAAGCTCATAGCCAACATAAACTTAAATAAAAAGAAACTCAGAGCATTTCCACTAAAATCAGGAACAAGAGAAGGTTGTCCACTTTCCCCATACCTATCCAATATAGTACTTGAAATATTAGCTAGAACAATAAGACAACTGAAGGAGATCAAGGGATACAAATAGGAAAAGAAGTCAAAGTATCTTTATTTGCAGATATGATAGTATACATAAGTAACCCTAAAAATTCCATCAAGAAACTCCTACAGCTGACAAACACTTTCAACAAAATAGCAGAATACAAAATTAACATACAAAAATCAGTATATATACAAATGACAAATATAATTTGAATTTAAAATCCTATATACAAATGACAAACAGACTAAGGAAAAAAGTCAGGAAAGCAACATCTTTCACAATAGTCTCAAAAAACATAAAATAACTTGGGGTAGCTCTAAGTGAAAGTGAATCTAATAAAAGCTTTACAACATTGAAGAAAGAAATCAAAGAAGATGGAAAGATCTCCTGTGCTCATGGATCAGTAGGATTAACATAGTAAAAATGGCTGTCCTACTAAAAACAATCTACATATTTTATGCAGTCCCCATAAAAATTCCAATATAATTCTTTACAGAACTTCAGAGTACAATTTAAGCTTTATCTGGAAAAACAGAAAACCTAGAATAGCTAAAACATTCCTAAATGACAAAAGAGCTGCTGGAAGTATCTGCTCCCCCAATCTCAAGTTATACTACAGAGCGTCAGTAACTAAAACAGCGTGGTATTGCCACAAAACCAGGAATGTTGGTGAATGGAATAGACTTGAAGTCCCAGACAAAAGTCCATATGCTTATGGACACCTGAATTTGGATAAAGAAACCAGAAATATATACTGGGAAAAAAAAAAAGACAATCTCTTCAACAAATGCTGCTGGTCAATGTGAATGGCATGTGAAGAATGCAAATAGGTCTATACTTATAATTCTGCCAAAACCAGACTCCAAATGGATCAAAGACATTACCATAAGGCACAATACACTGAATCTCATCGAAGAAAAAGTGGAAATAGCCTTGAGCTTATTAACACAGGAAAAGACTTTCTGAACAGAACACCTATAGCACAGGCATTAAGATCAACAATTAACAAATGGTACCTCATGAAACTAAGAAACTTCTGTAAGGCAAATGACACCATCATTTGAACAAAGCAGCAGGCTTCAGAATGGGAAAAGATTTTTTCCAACTCCACATCTGATAGAGGACTAATACACAAAATAAATAAAACATTCAAAAATTGGATATCCAAACAAATAACCCAATTTAAAAGTGGAGTGCAGAAACAAACAGAAAATTCTCAAATGAGAAAACACAAATAGCCAAGAAGCACTTTAAGAATGTGCAATATCCTTAGTCATCAGGGAAATGTAAACCAAAACTCTTTTGAGATTTCATCTTACACCAATCAGAATGGCCAAACTCATTAAAACAAGAGACAGCTCATGCTGGCTTGGATGCAGAGTAAGGAGAACACCCATCCGCTGCTGGAGGGAGTGCGTGCTGGAACAGCCTTTGTGGAAATCAGTGTGATGGTTCATCAGAAAGATGGGAATTGATCTTCTTCAAGATCCAGCTATGCCACTCTTGGGCATATACCCGAAGGATGCTCCATCCTACTACAGAGATAACTTCTCAGCCATACTTATTGCTGCTTTGTTCATAATATCCAAAAGTTGGAAACAACTTAGGTATCTGTCAACAGATGAATGGATAATGAAAATGTGGTACATTTATAGAACGAGATATTATTCATCCATCAAAACAAATGAAATCACGAAATTTGCAGTAAGTGGATGGAACTAAAACAAATCATCCTAAGTAAGGTAACTCAGACCCAGAAAGACAAATATGGTATGCATTTATTCCCTTATATGTGGATGTTAGCTGTTAAGTCATTGATAAGCAAGCTACAGTCTATTTAGGCACAGAGGCTAAGTGGAAAGTAAAGGGCTAGGGGAGAGGGATGGATCTTCCTAGGAAGGGGAAATGGAATAGATAGTTATGGATGGACAGGGGTGAGGACTCAAATGGAAGAATCAAACAGGAAGGGAAGAGGGGGATGAAGGGGGTAATGTAGGGAGAAACAGCTAAAACTAAGGGCCATACAGAAACCTAATACAGCAGCAGCTTCTTATAATATATACATATATGAAGGCAATCTAAATGAAATCACCAAATAACAAGAAAGAAAGAGTTCCAACTGGATGTCTCATCACCAAATGAAGCTTCTGGTACCAGTAATGGGTTTCATCTAATCAAGTTGTTAGTCAAAGGTGTCCTATGGGAACCCCCAAACAACCCAGGCTTTTGCCAAGGCTAGTGATAACTCTCCACAACTGATGCCAAGGCCCTATTGCTAAAGACTACACCTATACAACTCATTGAACTCAGAGAAGTTGAGCTGGTGCCTTCACCCCTACGGTATCTATTCATGGTACTGGGAGGTAGTCTGCATACTACCAAAGGAGAGAGGTAAACACCAAAGGCTTCCATCTTCAGGAGTCACCAGTCTGCAAGACACACTGGGGCAAAAGGGTCACAAAGCTGTGGAAGGAACCAACTAATATCTGATTTGAGTTAAGGCCCACTCCATGAGGTGGAACCCACATCCAACGCTGATTGGGTGGCCAAGAACCTGAGACTGGATAGCCCAAGGATCTAGTTCTGCTAAAGGAACGAAACAATAAAAATGACTCCTAATGGCATCCTGCTGTATTCTTAGATTCATGCATTGCTTAACCATTGTAAGAGACAATTCCTCTTGCAGCAGATGGGAACAAATACAGAGACCCAGAGCCAGACGTTAGGCAGAGAATGAGAGATTCTGGTACACTCATCCCTAAATGGGATGTCTCCATCAACTCTCTCCCCTTGGGGCTCAGGGAATTTTGTGGAAGAGGAGCCAGAAAGAGGGTAAAGGTCAGAGGGGATAGAGGACACCAAGGAAACAGTGTCTTCCAGATACAACAGGACAGGCACAGATATGAACTTAGGGATTGAGGCAGCATGCACAGATCCTGCATAGATCTTCACCAAATGAGGTCTTGGAGCTGAAAGAAGAAGTGGACATGCACCCCATCCTTAGCCCAGAAGCTATCTCCAATTGATAACTACTTGCAAATGAATAATTAGTTTTCACCAAGGGAATTTCACTATCCCAACAGTAGATAGTCAACATAAACTCATCAGCATTTTTGGAGGTTCTTTGTCTCATAATGTTAAGTCATAAGTTTCATGATGTTTGTTTTATTTTTCCCACTTTACAGGCCTATTGTGTCTATATTAAAGCTTCCAGTTTGGAGTTTTAATGGGATTCCTGAGTGTGCGTGCGTGTGTGTGTGTGTGTGTGTGTGTGTGTGTGTGTGTGTGTCTACATCTATATGTGTTTCTTGTGCTTTTTTTCTTTGGCTCATTTGTTTGGCTGTTTTGTCATATTCCAATTGTTTTTGGTTACTGATTTATCTTATTTTATTATGTTATTCTTCTTTAGATTCCATCTATCTATCGATCTATCTATCTATCTATCTATCTATCTATCTATCTATCTATCTTGGCTTTTTTGAGACAGGGTTTCTCTGCGTTGTTCTAGCTGTCCTGGAACTCACTTTGTAGACCAGGCTGACCTCGAACTCACAGAGATCTACCTGCTTCTGCCTCCTGAGTGCTGGGATTAAAGCATGCACCATCACCTCCCAACAGCTTTTGTTTTCTGAGAGAGACAGAAAGGGGTGGATACAGATGGGAAGGGAGGTGTGAGACCAAATCAGGAACAATAGAGCTTGAAAATTAAGGGTTCTGTTTGCGGTTAAGACAGCTAAAAATAATTCTCTGTTTATCCTCTTTGTTTGACCTATCTGCACTGGATGTGCTGGATCACATGTAGGTGGGAGGTACATAGGCAGGAACTGTGTGAATCAGCTGTGTCAGGATGTATGCTTTCCCCTGATTGGACTTGATGGGAAATGGGGTGAATTATGGGCTTTGCCTTTCTGTTTGTTTGTTTGAGACAGGGTTTCTCTGTAGCTTTGGAGCCTGTCCTGGATCTAGCTCTTGTAGACCAGGCTGGTCTCAAACTCAGAGAGATCTGCCTGCCTCTGCCTCCTGAGTGCTGGGATTAAAGGCGTGCGCTACCACCGCCCGGCGGGCTTTGCCTTTTTAAGACCCTGTAAAACTTGACTTGTGACCATTGTCTGAGAACCTAGGTATGGATCTAACTAGAGTTCATCTACTCAGCTAGTATTTAATTAAAGCTTGCTTCACATTTAGTTAAGACTGTCGTAGTGGTTTTACTCTCAACCAGTGGGATTAACAGTGGGAGGGTGGAACTGGGAGGGGCGGATTGTAATTAGAATATATTGCATGAAGAAAGCTACTTTCAATATAAGAAAAGAAAACATTGTTGGGAAGGCAGCAATACATAAAGGAGGCCCAAAGTGAGAAGCATTTTGTTTGTTTGTTTTCTAGACAGGGTTTCTCTGTAGCTTTGAAGCCTGTCCCAGAACTAGCTCTTGTAAACCAGGCTGGCCTTGAACTTGTGAGCAGCATTTTGAAGAAAGTGTGAAGAAGAGAAAGCGTTAGCTCTGAGTTTGGGGTCCACAGAATTCTCTCTATCACACATCGTGACGCACAGACCTGCCCAGCTCTCTAGTGAAACTCACACAAACTATTATTAGAGAAAGAATTCTTTTAAGTTTCCTAGAAACAGTCCTAAGGGCAAATGGCAAATGAAGAAACAGCAAACCAAGAGTGTCTAGTGCCAAAGGAAGAGTCTGTGGTTTAAACACAGCCAGTTCCTTGTAACCGCCCTGAGAGGAATGGGATCAGCCTAAAAAACCCTCCTTTTGGTTACTGGAATATTGAAACAATGGATTGGAAGATACTGGAATTTCCCCAGGAGGTCTTGCTGGGAGAAGCAAAAGGCAGATGCTGCCAGAGGGGGAATTTGTCTCCCTGAAAGAGAGTCAGCATGTCTGACTGCCTGCAGGAGATACTGGACCCAAGACAAGGATGAGTCAGTGGTGGGCAGAGCTGGGCTTTGAGCAGCTCTGCTTAGCTGTGCATAACATATCTAGTGTCCTCAACTTAAACCTAAGCCGCATGTTAGGACTCCAAAGATGGATTTGGGGGTCACTTGGACCCCTTTATCTCTTCTCAATGTGGCCATAGTGAATAAGTCTCCTCTCTCTGCTTCTCACCATTATTTGCTTCCTTAATTGGCCTATTGAGACAGAGAGGACAAGCCTAGCTTGTACGCTGCCACGGCCCATGGTCTGACGCTAACAACCCTGGCAACATTGCTCTCTCTCATCACCCCTTACCCACTCCACTTCAGCTACTACAGCTGAGCATGCAAGATTCCCTCCTCCTCCATTTTCAGTCAGAAAATCTTCTCTAGAGGATCAGGCTACCAGAGTTTCCCATTCTGTGTCCATGATTTCTTCTTCTTCTTTTTTCTCCTTGCCACCATGTGCACTTTATTGGCTCCACTGTGGACAGATGTGTGAAGGTAGCATTTGCATATCTGTAGGGAAAGGTGGCAAGGCTTCAGGCTAGGGGGAGAACCAGCTGTGGACTGCAGAGCGCAAGGCAGGACCAGAATCCAGACTGTGCTACTCTTTGTGAAAAGACTTAAATGATGACTGCCACAGAGGTGGTGGGGACAATAATGATGCAGATAGTGACCACTGGATGCGGAAGATCAGGGAGCTGATATTCAGGCAGAGGCCTGGACTCCCATCCCATGACCTAGAGTCTTCCTGTCCCTGGACTTCACAGAGTAGGCACAGACAATGAAGCTCAAGCAGCGGATGTCCAAGAAAAGTGTGTTGAACAGGGACCAGACTGCACAGTCAGGCACAGAGACCTCTCTGGGCATGTTGATCACAGTGGTCTCACAACAGCTGCATTGTGGGGTCCCTCCAGTTCAGTCACTGCAGACTCCTTTTTGATTGTCTTATAGTTCGGGGAAGTCTGGCATTGGTGGCCAAGAAGTCTTGGGAATTATGACTCACGGTATTGACTCTGGAAGAACTGCCCCGTCTCCATGACTTCTTGTTAGTGTCAAGTCCTGTGGGAACGCACTAGAGAGATGGCTCCCTTCTGCTGTTCAATTCACTTACAAAAGGGAGGGCCAACCTTGGAAAAGACTGGAGCCCTGTCACTTTAGCAATGGACAATGCAGTAGTGGATCCGTGTCAGAAGAGGCAAGATGGGAGGACACTTGGAAACTGCCCTCATCCGGCCACTGAGCACTCGAGGGCAGCACTGTCCTTCACAGCGAAGCTTGCTGTCCTCAATCCTCACCCAGAAGCACCAGACTGGCTCAGAGGCGTCACCTGGAGAAAAAAAAAAGGGCCATGATAGGGGGAACTCCTAATTTCCTCCCCAGAAGAATTCACTCATTTACAACAGAGCTTGGGGAAGTAGGTCCTACATAGAAACTGTGGGTGGCAGGAGCAGCTCAAGGTCCAAGACAAACTACAAACTGGCTGCTGTGTAGGACAGGAGCTCAGACTACAAGAGCCAAGAGGAGCCCTCTTGGGAAAATACCAAGCGCTGACCTCAGAAACCATTTCTATAAAGCAGCCATGATTTTATTACATTTGTCAATAGAGTGGTTTATGCACTAGGAAATTCTTGCAAACAGAGAAGCAATCACCTGGTATTTGTGGTCAGAAGAAAGGAAGAAATCCCTGCGGAACCCATTGACTTCCCAGAATGACTGTCTGTTAGGCCAGGGAAGCTGGACTCCCTGAGGAGCATAGTCAGATTCTTACCACAGTGAGGTGAAGGGGGGAGGTGGCGTCATTGATCCGGAGTTCCCAAGCAGGAAAGTTTCTGAGGCAGGGGAATGGAAGGGAGAGAAGGAGGAAGGTAAACGCTTTGAGACATTAGTTTTTTAAATATTTATATTTATCTATAATTATGTATATTGGGTTGGTATGGACACAAGGGCAGGTACCCCCTGGAGCTGGAGTTACTGGTGGTCATATACTACCCCATGCGGATGCTAAGAATTGAACTTGGGTCTTTGGCAAGGGTAGTGATGGAAAAGAAGATTCTTGGTGTCCTGTAAAGAAGCACAGGAACAGAGGCAAAGTAATTTGGCATAATGAGCTAGTAGTGAGACCTTGTTTCAAAATAATAATAATGATGATGATGATGATGATGATGATGGTATAAGAGTTAGTTAATAAGAAGCCTGAGTTAATAGGCCAAAGAATATGTAATTATTATTAAGCCTCAGAATGGTTATTTCATAAGTGGGTGCAGGAGCTGGTGAGCAGAATCTGATGGGTGGACAGAGGAGAACCAGCGGAACGGAGAATATTTGTTGCAGCAGTAATAGGCATCCTATAAGTCATTTTCCCCAGGAGAAAGAATTGGACTTTCCTACATAGTTAAGTGTATTACAGCTGTTTTCTTCTTTCTCAGAATGCCTTCTCTCCCTCAATGCTCTTTATTACTCCCCTGCATGCTGATCCTGGGGGAATGAACTGATATGGTGTCTTCATAGGGCATCATCAGATGCTCCCAGCCCTCAGGTCTGAGCCCTCATGCTTTCCTGATGTGATCAAACATCATTTCAATCCCATTTAGAAACAAAAGAAAATCCCCCTCCGTCCATTGTCCCATGTTGTTTCTCATACATAATTGATTTCTTTAAAGAATCTTTTGGTCCTGGGTTCAAGTCCCAGCACCCACATGGCACCTCCCAACAGCCTGTAACTCCAGTTCCAAGGGATCTGACACATTTGCAAAGGCATATATGCAGGCAAATTACTGATACACATTAAATAAAAATAAATAAACTATTTTTAAAAGGATCTGTCTTTCATAGGGTTATATCATAGTCTTTTAGGTCATAGGAATTTGGCATTATGAGATTCTCCATGAAAATGCTGGAGGTTGACTAGTTAGTTCAGTAGTTAAGAGTGCTTGCTTCTCTCACAGAGGACTCAAGTTCAGTTCCCAGCACCCACACTGCACGGCTCTAGTCGATTCAGTACCCTCTTCTGGCTTCTCCAGACACCTGAACCCACAGAGAGCACACATGCGTGCACAGAGACATACACACTCAAAATGTTGTGAGGTATCAATAAAAAGGTTTTATTAGCCAGCTGGTGATGAAACTCGTTGTTCTGGGCCTGAGTGCAGTCCTGAGCCTTTCTCAGGGTGGATTTTTAAGGGCAAAAAAACCACATCTTGCATTGACACCCCCAGTTAGCAAGAACAGCCAGAGTGGAACTACAGAAGCTGCAAAGCACAGTCACTATGTTTGAAACTTTGATGGATTCGGTCTTTCATTTCCTTTTGGCAGGTATTGCTGGGCTCCAAGGTGTGATACTTGCATCATGGCATCAACTGTGCTAAGGTCTGGGGCCTACTAAGGTCTTGGGACCTGTTACAACATAAAAATAAATTTAAAACAATACTAAGAATTATAATATCATCCAATTTGTTTATTTATTCATTTTTGGCTTCTTGAGATAGAGTCCCCAAAGGCTTACTTGGAATTTTCTTTGTAGCCCATGCCAGTATTGAACTCACAATCCTCCTGCCTCAGACTCTGGAGTGCTAGGATTGTAGACATGTAGCATTATGCTCAGCTGAAAGTTATTTTTTAAAGTATGAAAATGGGATTAAACATTGGCCTTAGTATAAAAGCTTCCTTAGTATAAAATATAAAGTATAAAATACTTCCTTTTCCTCCTCCTAAAATTTGGGGGTAGTTTACTTTAATATAAGTGAAATCATTCTACAAGTCCCTGAAAATATGGGGAGATTCAGGTTCTGGGCCTTTTGAGTCTGGCTTTTTTTTAAAAAACATTTATTTATTTATTATGTATACAACATTCCTTCCATGTATGCTTGCATGCCAGAAAAGGGCACCAGATCTCATTATAGATGGCAGTGAGCCACCATGTAGTTGCTGGGAATTGAACTCAGGACCTCTGGAAGAGCAGTCAGTGCTCTTAACCTCTGAGCCATCTCTCCAGCCTCATAGAGTACTTATTAAGTTGCCCCTAGTCTTTCTGTCTTTGTTTCCTTAGTCCCTAGTCTGTTCACAACTAATACTCAAAATGCTTATTTTTAATGAAATTAAAATTCTAGACCCACCTACTCAAAAAATAAAAAAGTTGTTTAAGAATCAAATGAGAAGCCAGGCAGTGGTGGCACACACTTTTAATCCAGCACTTGGGAAGCAGAGTCAGGCAGATCTCTGAGTTTGAGGCCAGTCTGATCTACATCAGGACAGCCAGGGCTACACAGAGGAACCCTGTCTTGAAAATAAAATAAGAATTAAATATCAAATGAAAGAGGAAGCAATTTATAATAGTTGGATGTGATAGTATAGAGGCAGGTGGGTTTTTGTGAGTTCAAGGCCAGCCTGTTCCACATAGCAAGTTCCATGACAGCCAGGATGACATAGATAGAACTTGTCTCAGAAAGAACAGCAACCACAAAAAACCTGAGAGTCTAGACAAATAAAAGAAATCTGGAGGGGTGAGGAAAGAGATGTTCACTGAGGGCCTGGAACCAGCATTTCTTCCATAGAAGGAAGAGCACCCTGCTGAGGACATCTCTCAACTGGGAAGCAGAGAAAACCTTTGTCTTCCTCAGTATTTTAGAGGCTTAAGCCTGTGTCGTGCTCGCCCTTAGATCTGGACAGCTGTCAGGAAAATCAGCAGGGAAGAGGAGCAAACATATGTGCAGACAAGGGCAGCGCTGCTCCACAGGCCCAGCTCCAGCAGGTGGCAGTGTGTCAACGGGGAGCCTAACTGGGGAGACTGGGAGCCCGATTAAAAGGCCCTGGGTGGCCTCCGGAGTGGAGGAACTGTTTGTTTAGATTGCTGCTGATAATGTTTCTTCTCATTGTCTAATGAGGACTTTTTTTTTTCTCAGCAGCAAAGAATACAAAAGTGAGTTCATTACTACATTCTTTACACACAGTAAAATCTATGATTGGGACCAGGAGCTATGACATAGAAACAAACCTGTAAGAGGGACAGGCACGGTGTACCAATTAGATCATCAGCGTTGTTATTGTCAATTACAAACATCACTGGATTGACCTTCCAAATCGTCTGAGCAATGCTGTAAATTGTACAGGCAGCCTAGGCTAATAGTCATGCCAAGAATATTGTCTGTGAGGATGAGAGCCTCGTTATGTCAAAGGTCACACTCACCAGGCAGGTTGTTTCCGTCCTTCCCCCAGCAGCCGAGGACACGCTGAGAGCTGCCACATTGCTCCATCATACTTGCCCGTGCAGGCTGCCAAACAGCTACAGGAGCATGAGCCTTGCTGTTAGGACACTGGTCTCCCTCTGCTAGGGCTGCCATAGCAACCTGCTGCAGACTGAGAAGCTTACACAACCCAGACGGATTCCTCACAGTTCAGAAGGCTGCAAGTCCAAGTCGGTAGGACTGGGCTCCCGAGATCTCTCTTTGGCACACAGAGGCACCATGTTCTCCCTTGGTTTTCGCACAGCCTTCCTCCTGTGCTTATCAGTTCTGGCGTCTCCTCTTCGTCTGTGGCCCTCAGGCTAGGCTAGAACCTACTCCACTATCTCAGGCCTCCAAATCTGGTCAGATCCAGCTGTGCCAGGGCTTAGGGCCTCAGCACATAAACCTTGAAGGGTCGCAGCTGAGCCTGTGACGGTCACACTCAAACTCTCAGTCTACCGCTGACTGAGTGGGCAATGTGTTGATGTCAACTGACTAAACAAGTCACTTTCTAGGCCTCAGGACGCCTGGCTATGAAACTGAGGTGGCCATTCTATATAAGCCTGACAACCTCAGTCTGCAATTACTTCAGTCTGAACTGCGAGTCTGAATTTTCCAAAATGAAGAGCAGCGTGATTCCCACACCAGCTACAAAGGACAATTGTCTACTTGCATGGAACGCAGTATGAGTCTGCTCACCCATGTCTTCATGGACGCACAGCTGTAAAAATGCTTTAATTGGTTCAGGAAGGCCACACTCAGAACAAAACAAAGTAAGGATGTATATTTGGTAATTTTTCAATATTTGAAGGAAACAAATACATTTAAGGGTCCCAGAAGTAGTCAGTCTTCCAGTTGCCCCATCCTCTTTATTGTCTTAGATTTATTTAATTTATGTGTGTTTTGCCTACATGTATGTATGCATGCTACATGAATGCTGGGTTGTGAAACATTCCTTTACAGTGTGTGAATATATGTCACTGTTATTGGTTTAATAAAGAAGCTGACTGGCCAATAGCTGGGCAGGATAAGGTTAGGGAGAGAGCCAAACAGAGAATGCTGGGAAGAAGAAGGGCAGAGTCTCGGGAGTAGTGAGTGGATTCAGAGAGAAGCAAAATGGACATGCCCTACTGAGAAAAGGTATCAAGCCATATGGCAAAGCATAGATCAAAAAATGGTTTAATTGAAAATGTAAGAGTTAGTTATTAGCAAGCTTGAACTATTGGCTGAGCACTTATAATTAATATTAGGTCTCCATGTTGGTTATTTGGGAACTGGTAGGCAGAAAAGAAAACTCCACCTACACTTGGTGCCTGAAGAGGTCAGAAGAAGGCATTCAGTCACCTGGACCTGGAGTTACTGAAGGTTGTGAGCCACCTCATGCAAGGTGGATCCTCTACAAGAGCGACGAGTACTCCTGGCCACTAAGCCATACTCCAGCTCCCACCCCATCTTCTATCACGAGTCCTTGGCCCTGTATCAACGCCTTCCATAGTTCTGCAGGGCGAGCACAGCCATCAGTGCTCAACTCTGACGTTACCTCCTCCTAAAACTGTCTTCACATTCACAGAGACTATGTCAGCCTTCCATTCTCTCCATAAACCCGGCGAACATTCCTGTGGTAGCAAATGAGGATTGAGTATCCCTCATCTGAACTGCTTGTGACCAGAATTGTTTCAGAGTTTTTCTGTATTTTAGAAAAGGTGCATAGATGTAATGGGGTATCTCAGGCATGAAATGCACATCTAAACCCCAAATTCACCTATGCTTCTTACACGCTATTGTGGTTTGAACAAGGACTATTCCAAAGAGTTGTACATTAAAGGTTTGCTCTCCAATGCACCCATATTCAGAGGTGAGGTTTTGCAGAAGTGATGGATCGTAAGGGTTCCAACTTTTTAAAAAATTGTGTTTATTTCTTCACAACTTTATATTTATTTAATATATTTTTATCATAATTTTATCATAATTTCTCATTCATTTTCCCTTCCTTCTTCCAATAGACCCCTTCTGCTTTCATGACTGTTTGTGTGTGTGTGTGTATATGTGTGTGTGTGTGTAGCCCACTACATTTAGTAAAGATTGTCTGCTGGGCATGAGTGAAGGGTTACTTAATTGAGCAAGGGAAACTTACTGGTGGTTACACCACTGAGGAACAGGACTTCCTCTCTTTCAGCGACTGTTTTAGTTACTTTTCTATTGCTGTGAAGAGACACCATTTTCACTGCAACTTATAAAAGAAAGCATGTAATTTGGGGCTCATGGTTCCAGAGGATTAGTCCATGACCCTCATGATGGGGAGCTGGTAGCAAGCACAGCACTTGAGCAGTATCTAGGAGCTTAAATCTTATTCGCAAGTGAGGGATGGAAGAAAGGAGAGATGGACAAACAGACAGAGAGGGATAGAAGGGAAGGTGCTACCTGGGAATGGCATGGACTTTTGAAGTTTCAAAATCCACTCCTAGTAAGATACCTCCTCCAACAAGGCCACACCTCCTAATCCTTGCCATACATTTCCACTAACTGGCAACCAAGAGTTGAAACATATGAGCCTATGACCATTCTCATTCAAACCATAACAACAACCTTTATGTGCCTATAGCTTCTCAGCAAAGTGTGGCACCTATGACCTCCTCTCCCATCCATGATGGAATGTCAATGAGCCCAGTCTTGTGCAGGTAGCCAATGTTGCTCTGGGTTCATAGGTGAAGCAGCCCTGTCATGTCCAGAAGACAGCATTTCACAGTACTCCATCCCAACCTACCTCTAGTTCTTACATTCTTTCCACCTCACTTTCTACAACATTTCTTGAGGCTGTGAGGGAGTAATATAGATATCCTGTGTCTTAGGTTTTCTATTGCTGGGACAAAACACCGCGACCAAAAAGCAAGTAGGGGAGGAAAGGATTTTTTTGGCTCACACTTCTATGTTATAGTTCATCATTGAAGGAATCCAGGACAGGAACTCAAACAGGGCAGGAACCTGGAGACAGGAGCTGATGCAGAGGCCGTGGAGGGTGCTGCTTACTAGCTTGCTCATCATGGCTTGCTCAGTCTACTTCCTCATAGGACCTAGCATTAAAACTAAGAGTTTTGACACCATACACATATAATGAGGACATGTCTATTTCAAGGTATAGTAGAGGGGAAGGTTTTTATTTGTAGATATGAGGGAGAGTACAGCCAGAGATTCTGGAAGAGTCCGAAGCAAAGATAAAAAGTAGTAAACTGAACATAGTCAGCAGAGTGGACTTGGCCATGAGTGGGATGGCAGGGAGCAAGAGAGGAAGACAAAGGGAGAGAGAGAGAGAGAGAGAGAGAGAGAGAGAGAGAGAGAGAGAGAGAGGACCAGAGAGAGGGCCAGTAGAAGAACACACAAGCACCAATAAACTAGAGAAATGTAGGGCAGGGGGTGGTACGAGAAGAGCTTAGAAGAGCCTCAGGTACTGAGTGAGCCTGAAGGCTAGCTTAGGCTTTGGTATGCTATTAGGCACTACAGATAGTCATTTGTCTGGAATCTATTTTGAACCTGACACCTAGGACCAGCCCAGGGATGGCACCACCCACAATGGGCTGGGTCCTCCCCCATCAATCACTAATTAAGAAAATGCTTACTGCTGTATCTCATGAAGGCCTTTTCTCAACTGAGATTTCCTCCTTTCAGATGACTCCAGTTTGTGTCAAGTTGACATAAAACTAGCCAGCACAGCCTGTTTAGAGCTGAGTACTCAACAGTTACTTATTCTTAGCAGAGACTTCTGGATTTATCCAGGAATTAATCTATGACGGGAGGGGGTTCTAATTTGATGGGCTATTAGGAGGTGATGGAGGCTGAGTCATCCCTTGGGTAACATCTTGTCCTTGCCTCCTCTGCCAGAATATAAGATGGTTTGCTCTACCACATGGGATCTCCATGTCCTATGGTGTTCTGCCTCACCACAAGCTCAGAAACAAAGAGGACTGAAACTCCTAAAAGTATAAACTTAAAGAAATCTTTCCTCCTTTAGGCGTTTTTGTCATAATCCTAAAAAGCCAACTAGCACACATGTATACTTTATCCACACAGTTGGAAAGTAATTCTGTGCAGGATTTTTAGTTTACTTGCATTTTTACCATAACCTATCAAATGAGGTTGGGTGGAATTTTCCCACTTACAGTATCAACTTAATAGTCCAAAACTTTCAGGTATTGGACCTTTTTGTTTGAGGTTTCAGATTAAAGTAGTCAACACTCAGTCCCAGTCAGTGACATTGACTACCCTGGCCTATGTAGTATTCTTCTGAATTGTCCTGTGTGTGTTCCTTAGCAGGACACTGGGAGCCACTATCCTCAAAGTTAAGGCCAGTTCAAAGTAGTCAATCTAGACCTGGCTTCAGTAATGACGGACTATCATTTTTCATGCGGGACTGAATGCTTTCTTTCTGTTGGAGTGCTAGCCTGCTGTTGTTCAGAATATGCAGAGAACACCGGGCATAGTGGCACAGGCCTTTAGTCCCAGAACTAAGGAGGCAGAGGCAGGTAGATCTAGTGAGCTCGAGACCGGCTTATACAGAGAGTTCCAGGATACCCAAGCCTACATAGAGAGACCCTGTTTTAAAAAAACAAAACACAAACAAACAAAAACTATATGAAGGGAATTACTATAAAGGTAGAGCAATACTCATAAATGTTCCTTCTCTGGAGACTGCTGATAAATAGATGACACTAGCCCTATATTTATTAACAGCCATGCGGTATATCAAATGGAAACCACGAGAGCCTCCTTCTGTCCTCTGTCTGTCTTTCCCTGTCCCAGGCATCTATCAGATAGGCGTATCTGGCTAAAGCTGTATGACTACAAGAAAATCAGTAACTAATTCTCTCTTTAGTTATAAACAAGAGTTGAACTCTAACATCTCCAAGATGCCTCTTAGCTATAGAAACCCAATTCTCCCAATCCATTCCAGGCAAGTGTGGAAATTTTGGGCAAATTATTTCTGGAAAAGAGGAAAGAGAGAGAGAGAGAGAGAGAGAGAGAGAGAGAGAGAGAGACTTTTCAGGGGAAAAGAGTATTAGGTAAAGAGTTACAGGCTTTTTTGAACTGGCTGAAAAGAAAGCAAATTCACAGTACATCATCCCACTAACTGACTGGGGGAAGAATGTATATGTGGAAACATGTATATATTTCTGCATCAGTTTTTTTTGCTGGTGAAAATTTTCATCTATTGCAATTAAATAAAGTAATAAATTTGCTCCATAGGCTGCCAGAATAATGACATAACTAGTAACAATAATTTTGTTCTACTTTAATCATACATTTTGTAGAAGATCAAGTATAGAACATTTTAATGCAAAACTCGTAGAATAGAAACACATTGATATGAAATTTAAATGGGATAAATTTTCTTTGATAGCTAAACTTAGTAACTTTAGTCTTATGGCTGGGGGAGTCACATATGCAAAATAACTTTAGCCTGAGACCAGATTAGATGCTGTCAAATTTCAGACTGTTTAACCGTCAGGCTTTGGGTTAATTGAGGGAATGTTGTGAGCTGGGAACTTCTGCACTCTTTCTGTTTCTCAACTTTGCTCATGCCTTTGTGCACAACCCCTCCTTTAGTGACATCTCTGCATGTTTTATCCCTTGACTTCCCAAACTCCCATTTGTTTTTCCCATTTTCCCTGCTGTTATAATTCTCAAATTAGTTTCATTTTCCCCCAAACATGTTATTTCCTAGCTAATATTTCTCTACACTGCTTTTATGAAAGCTAGGTTGCCATGACCTCCAGCTACTCAGATCCTGAAAATCAGCCTTCCATGACAATGTCCTAAATAATCCAAGTGCTACTCCAGCCTATGTACAGGAACCGAACACTTGCAACAAAGGAGCTGACTGCACTAAAACTTGTAGGGCAGTCCCTAGAGCTCACCTTTAAAGGTTTGCTAATAGATACGAGTGACTTCAGGGAAAACACTCTCCTAGTTATAAATAACTGTTGAGAAGGCCGTGCCAAATGCAGTGAGATATGCCTGCAATCCAGGCATACTTGGATTTGAGTCCAGGTCTGGGCAATACAGTGAAAGCCAATCCCCAAAATGATAACAGCAATAATACTGAGAAGGAGGAAGAGGAGGAGGAGATGACTAAAGAGAGGTCAGGAGGGTAGTCAGCACTATGAAAATTTGGGGAGGCATTAGGGGGTTTACTTGCCTAGCATGTGCAAGGCCCTGGGTTCAAGTCGCAAAACCATTAGAGAATAAAATAAAACTTTTGTTAAAAAGAAAGAGAAAACAGGAAGGTTACAGGAGGTATGGAGGATAGGTAGAATGTAAACAAAGAAAACCAAGTTCTGAGAGAAGCGGGAGTAGCTTTTGCAAGCTCTGCTGTGCAGCCACCCAGCCACAGTTCATCCAGATGCACTGTGTGTCTCAAACTGCTCCAGGAGTAGATTTCAAAAGTAGGTCAAGTACAGAAATCCCAGTTTTCTTGATTCAAACACTCCACAATGTATATGTATTATTGGACCATCTCATTTGTGCCTCATACACTATACTGTTATTATTTGTTAGTTTTAATTTTCTGATAAAAAAGGAAAATTCATTATCTTAGAAAAAGTTCAAACTATGTACAATATTTAGCACAGAAGAGAAAGAAAACCTAGTATCTCATGGGAATACATGGTTGTCTTACTGTTTTACCCCAGGAGGTGAAGGAGAAGGTATACAGGTTACAGAAAGACAGATTTCAATGAGGTGTCCCCTGCAAAAGCTCATATATGGAAGGTTTCATCTCCAGCTGCTACATTATGGAGAAATGGTTAGATCTTGAGACTCTGACCTAATCTGTGACTACTGAGCATTCATAATTTAATGGCATTATTGGAGGCATAAAAACTTAAGGAGGGAGAGCCTACCTGGAAGAAGCAGATGGCTGGGGGCCTTTAGAAGTGTGTCCCCACCTCCTTCCTCTGTGTCGTCTGCTTCTTGATGACATTGAAGTGAGCAGCTCTGCCTCGCCATGCCCTCGCCACCGTGATGCCTGACCTCGCTACAGATCTAAAACAGTAGAACCAGTGGACTAAACGAAACCTTTGAAACCGTGAAACAACTGATCATTTTCTCCTGTAAAAATTGTTTGCGGCCTCCCCCGCCTTGCAAAGCGGGTGATGGAAGCCAGTCAGCCGTGCCACTAGGATGAACAAATATGTGCCAGAGAGGTGAGAAAGACAGGAAAATGGAGTGGTACATTCACTGGGAGAAGACCGAAGAGGCAATGGCGGTAACAGGAGCCTGGAGTTTACGTAAACTCAGACTCAGTCTCGGAACATGCCACCTGGCCTTGGAATTGCCCCAGCTCTGGGCAATATTGGAGGTCAGGATGAGGAACAATTCACTTTGTGGACTGGACCTCCTCCAAGGACCACCATGGTCTGTGATGCCACCAGAGGCCACGCTGGTGTTTTGTCTGTGGTCTATGCTGCTGCCACAGGCCATGATGAAGCCTAAGATCTATGTGAACATACTCAGTTTGTGCTTGAAGCCTTGGTGATGTCCTTTGGCTTTCCTATCTTGGGGGGATCGTGTTGATATGAATGACCTGTGTAGCCAGTTGGGGTCAAGTTGAGGCCCATGGTCCATGCTGCAGCTGAGGGCCATGAGTGAGTCTGCGGTGCTGATATAGCCAGGGGCCGTGTTGATGGCTTTAGCCCGTGCTGCTAATAGATTTTCTGTAACGCAATAATAGGGTTCTCCGCTGATGCAGTAAGCCAAGTCAAGCCAAATAGAAAAAAGCAAAAGAACAGGTATATTTGAGCAAAGCAACACCTGGGAAAGAGAAAGTCACATGCCCAAACTAAAACAGGGAGCTTATATACCCTGTAGGTGAGGAGTTATGACATGTCCTCCCCAAGCTGGGTTTGTGCCCAAGTATGGTCAAAAGCAGCTGACCGCTTTAGGTGGGGTCTTGGGCTGCTGGCAACTTCAAGGAAGGAGCTGCTGCAGCCACCAAGAATGTAGAACTGGGCTTTTTGTCACCTTTTCTTTGTTGGAAATTCTCTGAGAGGGCAGGGTTTGGAGAGAGAGAAATGGGGCTTTCTGGATCAAGCAGAAGTGAACTGGAAGTTCCAACTAAACAGTTACCACACAAAGCTATGCAGATATTCATGGTTGGTGGCACCACCTGAAGTCATGCTGATACCTGAGGAACCTGCTGCAGGCCAGGGACCATGTTAAAGTGAGTGGCCCATGCAGCCACTGGGGGCCATGCTGATGTCCCTGGTCTGTGCTGCTGATGAAAGCCATGTGTGAGCCAGTGGTCCTGATGCTGCCAGTGGCTAGGTTGATGTCCATGGTCCACATTACCACCCAAGGCCATGCAGATGTCTGTGGTCTATGCTGTGGCCTGAATCCATGTTGATGTCCATGAGCCATGCTGCTGCAGAGGGTCAGGCTGATGTGAGTGACCAGTGCAGTCACCTGGGGTCATGTTAATGCCTGAAGTCTGAGAGTCGTGTCTCAGTCCTTGATGTTACCCATCATGTCTGTGACCCATGTTACCAAAGAGGGCCATGAGAATTTCTATGGTATGTGCTGCAGCCTGAATCCATGTTGATGTCTGTGGCCCGTACTGCCTCTGGGGTCACACTAACAGGAGTGGCCTACACTGCCACCTGAGGCTATGAGGATTGCTATGATCTGGGGTGCCTCTGAGGGTCTTGTCTGGGTCTGTGGTCTGTGCTGTGGGAGACCTTGATCCATGCTCACACTGACTGTGAAGAGCAAGGAAGCTACTTTTACAGTGGACTCAATGACTGCAGACACAGTTGACAAGGAGGGACATGGAAGGCTTCTGTGACAACCCCTACCTCCACTCCAAACCCCTCAACCTGAAAAATAAAAAAAAAAAAAGTTAGAGCCTAAACAGGAAGCCATTGGGGAGAACTCTTTAAAGTGTGATAAGGATGCTGAAGTGTGTCTCCCCAACTGGTGCCTTCTGGCAGGGGTGTAGGAGGGCAAGGACCTGGTTCTATTTAAGGGGCAGGCCACTGTGAGTGTGACCACGCTCCAGTGATCATGGAGATAACACAAAGTGGACTACTTGCTTTTTTTTCTATTTTTAAATTTTTATTTATTTATATTTTGGGAGGTCCCAAGGGTGGGGGCAGGAAGGACTGAGGAATGAGTGTGATCAGGGTGCATGTTGTGAAATTCCCAAAGAATCAATGAAAGTATTGTGTTGGGAAAAAAATGTTTGCATCAATGATTTTTTCTCAGCAATGAAAAGCTGCCTAGCAGAGCATCAAAGAAAAAAAATATTCTAAAATATCAGAAGTTTCTATTGAAGGGAGGGACTAGTCCATGAGTCAAGAACTTGTGTATTACTAACCACAATCAAATAGAAACTCACTGGGCATCTGAAGAAACCTTTTTTAAAGGAGATTTGTCAACAATCATTCATCGGACACTTACTCCTCCTATTTTGCATTTGGGGGGGTGAAAAGATTTGTTTATTTCTATTTTAGTTGTATGAATGGTTTGCCTGTATGTATTTTTATTTAACATTAACATAATTTCCTTATTGATTCTTTGTGGACTTCACATCATGTGTCCCAATTCTGCTCACCTCCCAATCCTCCCATACACTCCCCTCACCAACAAAAGAAAATTTTTAAAAAATCAAACCAAAACAAGCCAGAAAATAAACAAAAACCAAAACAAATCAAAAAACAAGCAAAAACCTCTTTGCTTCTCCTCCTTTTCTGCTTCTCCAATACCTCTTTATTCATCCTGGTGGCATTGGGAGTGGTGTGTCACACAGTACACCCTTTTGTCCAATCAGCTCTACCAGCAAACGTTCATTGCAATGAGACATTGGTCTGGTTCAAGGTCTCTGGTTTATGGCGCACTATCTCCACTACAGCCTCACTGAAACTCCCCTGGGATATTCTGCCTTTGCCCCAAGTCATGGAGATCCTGCAGGTATCATTCCACATGACCAGTCCCTTCACACGCTCCAGCAGGTAATAGACGGCATAGATGTTAGGGTGGGCCAACCCAAAACTCTGCAGTAGGCCTGGGTGGTAGCTGAGATTGTCAGTCAGGGCCATTGGTGCCACCCCCGCAATGGTAAGTGGGCAGAGTCGACTCTCCTACATCCATGCCATCATGGTCAGTTCTCCTTTGCTGTGGTGAGGAGTAGGGCCATCCCTCCTGAGTTCAGGTGCCAGGTTTCTTGCTGCAGTGTCCAGAGAGGGGCAGGGCCAGTGAAGGGCAAGGGTGGCTCAGCATGACCCTCTGATTTCATCAAAAATGGTTCCTATGGCCCCCTGTGGGGATACAGGCCACAGGCATCAACACAGACCCCAACTGCAGCAGGACCATGGACCCAGACATGGCCCTTGGCAGTAGTTCGGGCCTGGACCACATTCTGGCTCTGTGTGGAAGCACCAGCCACTCAGATCAGGATGGCTCTGGCAGTGGCACAGTCCCTAGACATCAACAAGTCCACAGGCTGTGACCCCCAACCCCAGGCTTCCATGTGACCTTTGGTGATAGTGCAGGCCTTGGACTTTAACACAGACCCTGGCTGCAGTAGGACTATGGACCCAGACATGATCTTCAGCAGCAGGCAGATCTGGAAATCACCATTGCCCTTGGTGGCAGTGCAAGTCACACAGATCTGCACAGCCCCAGTGGCAGTGTGACCCTCAGACACGCTTGGGCATCTGTATGACTTTCAACAATAACAGTAACCTCGGACATCAACACAGACCCCGACTGTGTTATGGCCACAGACCCAGACATGGCCCTCAGCTGCAGCTCTGACCTATGACATCAAGTACAGCACAGGCCATTCAGATCTGTGTGCACCCGGCTACAGCATGGCCCTCGAACGCCAACATGGACTCGGGTGTCTGAACTGACCCCAGGCATCCACACAACCCTCGGTGGAAACAGGAGCCTCGGACATCAACCCAGACCCTGGCTGCTATGAGGCAAGGGACCCAGACATGGTCCTCAGTAGCAGCTCAGGCCTGGATGACAACATGGCCTGCGGTGACAGCACAGGCCACTCAGATCTTTATGGCCCCAGCTGCCTGCATGTATGTTACTACGTATGTGAATTGAACATTTTCTTTTTTTTTAAATGTGTGTTTGTGTGCAAGTATATAGTATATGTGTGTGGATGGGTGAGTGTGTGCGTGTGTATAGAATATGTGTGAGGGCCCCTCCTGAACCTGGAGCTAGGCTAGCAACCAAAAAGTCCCAGTGATCCTCCTGTCTCTGCCCACCACAGCACTGGGGTTACAGGCACAAGTACAGCCCCTGCTGGCTAATGTTTGAGGATCTGCACTCAGCCCTTCATATTGATGCAGCAAATGCTGTTAACCTGAGCCATGTTCCCAGCCCCATAAAGGAACACCTTCTCTGGTTACACTCTAGCCTGGGTTCCAGAGACACAAAGATGATATGGGACACTCTTAGTTAGAAAGGAAATGCTGCTAATAGCAATGATAGCTAATAGCAATGGTAGATTCTTTCACTAGCTCACCACCCAACAAAATTAACTAAACTTTTGTTTGTTTGTTTTTGTGGAGTGTGTGTGTGCACGCACGTGAGTGCGGGCATGAGTGTGCCACATAGTGCTTGTGTCAGAGGACTTTCAAGAGTGAGTTCTCCCGTTCCACTGTGGGGTTCCAGGGATCAAACATTGGCCGTCAAACATGTGCGACAAGCACTTTTACCAGTTGAGCCACTTCACTGGCCTCAAACTTGCTTTTTATGTACTCAAAATCTTCAGCACCAACTCCACCAGTCCCAAGTTTAGGTCCCTGTCTCCTGGGGAAGAGCCTTCCTATGTAACCAAGAACTGGAGGTGGTTTTTGTTTGTTTTGAGATGGTCTTTTAATTTAGCCCAACTGACCTCAAAATCATGATGCTCCTGCCTCAGTGCTGGGATTATAGGTGTGCTTGGAAGGAGGAGTTTAAGGAAAGAAGATGATGACAGCCTCTTGGTGCAGTCAGTTCTTGTTGTGATAGAGCTGCCCTCACTCCCCCTGACCAAGAGCGGAACTTCCTTGTGGTCTGTAATTGACAAGGATGTTTGTGTTCTTTCTGGCGGGTGGTTTTCCACAAAAGCAGTAGAGGTATAAAAGGCTTTAGCTGGGGCAAAATAAAGGTTGCTGTTCTTCCACCTGAAAAGAAGCCTTCGTGTCTCAATCCCCTCACCCCCTGCCAGTCTCGGCATCCAGGCTGCACTGGCCTGACAAGTTCTGAGCAGCCTGATAGACTGTTTTTAAAAATGTTGGTGCTGTCGAGTGATGGTGGTGCATGCCTTTAATCCCAGCCCTCGGGAGGCAGATCTCTGTGAGTTCGAGGCCAGCCTGGTCTACAAAGCTAGTTTCAGGACAGCTAGGGCTGTTATACAGAGAAAGCCTGTCTTGAAAATCCAAACCAAAACAAAACAAAGTAAAACAAACAAACAAAAAAACGTTGGTACTGCTGTGGGAGTCATCTAGATGGAGAAACAGACCTATGTGCACCAAGCTAGTATTAGACCATATTCAAAGCAAGTAGAGTCACTTCTCTCTGTGTATGACACCCAAGCTCCTCTCCTTTCTGGCCCATTCTCACAGGCAGGCATGAACAGGTCATGTTTGAAGGTTCAAGACTAAGAAGGACAGCTTTTACTGTAACTGAGCCCTGACATGTTGCTGCTGTGTGCTCAGTCACTTGGGGTTCCTCAGCGACGAGAGGTAAGAGAACTGGGGTTTCAGAGGGCCCCTTAGTTATTTTGCTTATACAACAAAGTGTCTTGATAAAACTCAAAAGAACAGGGACAGCTTGTGCTATGTAGTCTAGGTTCATGCCACTCAATGGTTAACACTGGTTCATTGCTTCTGGCTCTGTGTGTGCTGCTTTTATTGGTATTTACTCACAGTGACAACTCAAACAGGAGCCTAGAAGGTCAACATTGCTCCTGCTTCCCTTCTCATCCCAGCCCTGTCTCTCGGGACCAGGATGCTGATCCAGTACAGATGGGATTCCTTTGGCAGAAGTGACCCCGAGGCTCTGAGAGTGTCCTAAGGGGGAAATTTCATTTTGCTGTTTGCAGCGCAAACAGGATGCCACATCCTTCAAGCACAACAGAATAATGAACCTCCCGGAAATGCCAAGAAGTCCTTGAGGAGCTGAAACAGCCTTGGTTCCGGAGAAGGGGAAAAACTATAATAATGATATTACCCCAAAGAAACTACTTAGAGGACTCAGTTGATTTTTTTTTTAACCTGAAAGTAAAGCTCTGGAAGTGAGACATGATCCAAAAGGAGGTACCTTGAAGGAGTGGATGTTGCAACACTGTATCCAGACGGCTCTTTCTAGCATAGGCTAACCTGCTACAGAAGGAAATGTGTAGGAGGTAGTGTTCACACCAGTCAAGCAAAGGGAAATGTGCATTTAATTTTAAACAAGAGTTCTTGGGCTCCAGACCGCTGGAAGCACCAGACAACAGAGGAAAGGAAAATATCAATGTTGTTGGTGTGTACTATCGTGAGAGAATTCGTTCTCTCGGCAGTCACCGCAGACAGTTCCCATGTGTTTACCTGAGGGCAGTGGATTCCAAAGGGAGTCCAAGCCAGCATGGATTCTCAGAGGAGCCATCTGTATTACAGATGCGGGACAGAGATGTCATTTGATCAAACTATTACAGAAATACCTGGTTTATCAGAATTTTCAATGCTGCTATACTGCAGGGCATCTAGGTACATTGTAACATTCCAAAAAGGGGGCAGTATGTGGTAGCTCCCAAATTTAGATGAAAAGGTATTTTTCATAAAATGCTCCCTGGACCTAGCATTCTAGCAATGCTGTCTGGGAGCTTTCTTTTAACCCCGTGTCTGATTATCATCTAGTCTGGCAATCTTACTTGAGCTGATATTTCCTCACTCAGCTGACCTTACACTAGTCTCAACCCCAAACACCTCAACCATATTCCTTATACTACTTAGTTATCTTTATCAAGTTTATCTCTTCTGCTGACTCTGAGATACCACAACACCTGGGTCAATAAGCCTCTGCTTTTTCCTGGAATAAAGACAAGTCGTTGAGTGCCAGCCAAAGACAGGAACTGTCCTGAACACTTTCTCAGGAGTCCCTCACCCTCCATGGAGAATTGGTTCCAGAGCCCAGGGCACCAAAATTTTAAATTCTATGCATAAGATACCTTAGAATTTGCATATAATCCAACTGTACAGCTTAAATTCTCTCTAGATGAGATATGAGCATGCCATAAATCGAGTTGTTTTATGGTATTATTTAGGGAATAGTGACAGGGAAAAACATACTCAGGACAGATGCAATGTTTTATTTACTTATTTAATTATTCATTCATTTATTTAAGACAGTCTATAACCCAGATAACCTTGAACTCTCTATGTAGCCAAGGATGATGTTGAACTTCAGATCTTCCTGCCTCCACCTGTCAAATGCTAAGATTATAGTCACGTTTTAGCACAACTACTTAATGGAACACTGGGAATTAAATTAAGGGCCTCATGCACTCCTCCAACTCAGCTACATATAGGCTGGCCTACATCTGTAGTAGAGCTGGGATGGCCTTGAACTCTTAATCCTTCTGTTTCCTCTTCCCAAGTTCTGGGACAAGAAGAGTGTGTTACTAGACACCAAAAAACATCAATAAAAATATATTTTAACTATAGTTGCTTGACTCTATGACTGTGGAAATTGTGGATCTGAAGGACCAGCTGTGTTTATTTGTTCATTCAACTTTCTCCAAAAACCTCACCAAATAGATGCATCCTTTTAACTTTTTAAATGTATATGGCCACTTTGCCCACATGTATGTGTGTGTACCACTTCTGTACCTGCTGCCCACAAACTCTAAAAGGGTGTGTGCAGCTCACTAGAACTGGAGCTACAGACTTTTGTGAGCCATTGTGTGAGTTCTGAGAATCAAACCTGTGTCTTCTGAAAGAGCAGCCCGTGCACTTAACCACTGAGCCATCACTCCAGCCTCTCTTTGAAATGTTTATAAGTAGAAGAACAGACAGGGTTTGGTGACTTGTCCAGGGCCCATGGCTTATTAGCAGCAGCATCATAGAGGGAACACAGACCTTGAGCAGATGCTACAGATTGGCCCCGGGGGTTCCCCGGTTTTGGCTCCACTTCCCAGGCCTTGCTCATGGTATATCTGCAATCTGCAACCTCCTCTCACACATCTCATTCTTCTGAAAACGAGCCTTGACCCAAGGAGAACCACAGTGAGTCCAGACAGAGAGTTTGGTCCTGACTCCAATAGGGACCATTAGGCATTAGGAAGTGGTGAGGCAGAAGTGGGTTGTGTGGTTGAAGTCTCTCACCTAGAAAAAAATACAGAACAGGTTGGTTAAAGCCTGACAGTAGAGAGTAGGGAATAGTTATGAAGACTAACTAAGAATTCATTTAATTCTTACAGAAGCCTAGAAGGTTGGGGTACTGGTCTCCCCACTCCCATCCTACCAATGGAAAAACTAAGGATCTGACCCAAAGTTACCCAGCTAGAAAGTAGGTCAGGCCAGGTTTTGAGTTGAAATTTGTTTATTGTTGAAATGATGCCACACATATTTCCAAAGTTATCCCAAGTGTTTTTATTCTATTTGTAAACCTCCTTGAGAAGCAGTCCCTGACTGTTTGTAAATTCACAGAAAAGGGACAGACTGGATGTTGTGAACCAGTGAGAAGGGCGCTGTCCTCCTTGCATGCCTTTGAGCCGAGCTGTTCTGGTGAGTGAGTGTTCACAGAAGTAAAGAGATGCCGGTGACAAGTCACCTTGAGAATGACTCAGGAAGGGGGCTCTGCAGGATGGTGAGGAGGGAGATGTGAGAGGCAGGGGTGAAAGCAGAGCCAGAGTGACTCCTAGGGGTCAGTCTGGATACAGGGGTATCTCCCCCAGCTTCCATTGCCTCCTCTGACCTCTCGCCTGGGCTGCTGGTTCCCACTTTCCGCAGCTGAATTTCTACCCTGCTCCTTGCTTTCTGCTTTATCTTCGCCAAAGAGCCAAAAACTGGTAGGGGAGCAAGTTAAGGAAAAATGACTGGTATAAAGTAAACAGAAACTCAAGCAGGAATAGTAACAGAGCACCCCATTATTATCTAACAGGAATCCCAATCCCTGACAGGGATCTGTCATGTGCCAGGCACACACAGCTAAGCACTGGACGTGTAGATGGAGGCACAGATTAAGGTTCACCAAAACACACCGTGAAAAAGTCCTACTGCACCGAAGTCCTGGAAGAGGAGGGACGGAGCACACTTGCCTCAAGTCCAGCACTTGAAATTCTACGAACTCTCCAAATGGGAAACCTTGAAGGCCATCATATGCAAAAACGAGATCCAAAGGGCTTGAATAACTGTTCCAATACTAACTTGTCACTGGTCACAAATTCAGAATCCTGAATGCCTCAGGGTTCCATCTCTAGACGCTTCTCTGCTTGTGGAAATACTGACACAAAGAAGCGCAATGAGCTGGCATTCTTAGGGTCTCGGTCGGATTCTCCCTTCCTTCTCCAAAGGAAGGGCTGCATGGAAAGTTCTAACAGTTTGCTAACAGTTACTGTAGGGTTCCTTTCTTTAGAGCAGGCAGCTGGGGAGATTCTCCCAGGCAGAGTGACACTGTCCTCAGAGTCACTCTTGGGCTGGTAATCTGCTTAGGAAAACAGTCTTTAGGCCTCTTTTAACCCGTTGTCTCCCCAGCCCTGCTGGGAATGGAACCTAGGGCTTCCAGCATGCTAGGCAAGCTCTCTATACTGAACACTATCCCCAGCACTATTCAAAAAACAAAACAAACAAAAAAATTGTATAGGTCTTATCCACACGCAAAGGGCTCCACAGCACCTTTGACAACAGATGGGTCCCAAGTCACTACAGCAAACATCTTTAGTCAGATCAAGTCCAATTTATATCCCTAACCCCATGGAGAAGGGCCCGAGTCTCAGAGTGAATGACCATCCTGCCCAGGGTCATACAGAAAATAATTAGAGCGGTCACTCAAGGTTATTACTTAGTGGGATCCTGGTGGTTTAGAGTGCCAGTGTGGAAAGCAATCATAAATACAGTGACATTTCAGAATCCAAAAATAGGACATTAGTCTGACAACCCTTGGTGCATTCCCAGAGGCAGAGAGGGGTGATTGGAATTGGCACTGGCCCAGATAAAAGGGATCAGTGGTCCCGACGTCAAGAAATCCCCCAGTCCAATCCGCTCATTCATAGTTGAGGCTCCTCAAGCCAGGAGAGACTCGGTGACTTGACAGAGGAGGAGGAGGTGGTGGGCAGAAATGTTTTCTGTTTTCTCAAGTCTCAAGGTTGAGTCAACAGGCGTGGGTGGGCAGAGGACAAAAAGGAACCATTGTTCCCTCAGATGGACTGGACTGACCCACAGTGCCTGCTGTAATCCAGAATAGGTGCGGCTCTCCCCTATACACCAGAGACCACACTGGAAACCAGATGAAGCTGAGGGTCTCAAGTTCTTGCAGACGGAGGCAGAAGGCAGAAGGACAACTACACAGAGGGGTTTTTTTTATTGTTTTTGTTTTTTTCAGAGCATATCATTCCATGCAAAGTAGCTGATATTTCCTAAGGTTTTCTCTTTTTTTTCTTCCAGAAACAGAATATTAAACTGACAAGGAGCAAAGCTAATGACCTCCCTGGCAAACCACATCCTGGTGTAAGTCGGGGCAAGCAGTCAAACTGACAGGAGTTTAAGAAGGATCTGCATAAGCCCCGTGATGAGCTAGGCAGCATAAATATTTATTAGTGAATCCTCAATTTGCTTCTAACCCCGACTGCATGTGCCATTTGACCTCATTTTATATTTAGTAAGAGAAGACACCAGGAAGAGTCAGCTCAAGGGCTCCTGGTGGGTGGGGTCCACCTTCAGCTAGCTGCCTTTGCCTGGAGACTATTAATCTCTAAATCAACACTCTTCCACATTAAAAAATTACATCTCATAGCGTCCTTTGAACAGGGTTGCTATCTAAATTAGGACTCTGGGTCGCAGATGGAATCCTTCCAGTGGTCAGCCTAACCTCTCCTCTTGCAAATGCACAACCTCGGTGCTGATAGAGAAATTGCTTCCTGGGAAACCAATTTCCTCCCTATTGTCCTATGTGCTGCTAGGCGACACTGCAGTGTAGGGGGCCCATAGCGCACAGGCAGTGTTGCTGAGCCCGAGGTTTGGAAGATATGTGTGAATGGATGTTGTGTTCCACTTCCACGGTTTAGACATTTTTTCCCTGCTGCTTATTTTCCATTTGTGGAGCTGCTATGCAGCCTGCAAGGGCCTGGAGCTAGCGTTCTCAAAGCCCTGCACTGCCCACGTTACACCCACTATTACCAGGGCTCAACAATTATTTCATTCATTACTTCGTTCATTCATTTCCTTTAAGTTTGTTTCCAAAGCAGCGTAACACATCACTCGAGCTCATTCTCTATTCCACTGGCGAAGAGTCTGGGTAGAAGGTGAATGCCCGACCGCAATGCGCTCCCAACACACTGTTCAAGCGAGGGCACTTTTCTCTCTTCACTGTCTGCCTCAGCCTTCAATCCAGCCTTGAATGAGCGCGAGTCACAGTGAACTTGAGAAGAGCTAATAAAAACTTGATCTCCCTGATAGTATCTTCTTTAATTATTTAGAGAGAGGGACAGGCTGTTTAAAAACACTTCCTGTTCTAGTTCTTGGGATGAAACTCTCAGAGTCGGTCACAGGTCGTAGAGCAGGGAATAGCAAGGGGTTGTCACTGTGGAGAAGGTGCAACAGAAAAGATGTTTTGGAGCCGCAGTTCTCAACATTCCTCATGCTGCAACCCTTTAATACAGTTCCTCATGTTGTGGTGAGCCCAGCCACAAAATTATTTTTGTTGCTACTTCATAACTGTAATTTTGCTACTGTTGTGAATAGTAACGTAAATATCTGTGTTTTCTGATTGGTCTTTGGTGACCCCTGTGAAAGAGTCATTCAGTCCCGAAGGGGTCATGACTTATAGGTTGAGAACTGCTGCTTCAGATGCAAAGAGGAAGGTGGGGCTGAAGACCTGTCATTTAGAGGAACGCTATACTTGAATTCCTCCGGCCACCAAAATTATTACCAAATATTCTACATGCTACAGAGAAGAAAGGAGAAGGCTGGAGAACAGTCAAGTCTGACTCGTGTGGGAATGTGGGAGAGCCTGGGAATACAGAGTGAGGGTGAGAGGGTCAGGTCAAAGGTCACTAGTTGTGTGAACTACGACAAGTCTTAAATTTATCGAATCCTGGGCATCCTCATCTACAAAATATAACATCAGCTGTCTGAGAGAGGAGATTTGAAGATGAAGTTGGGGTAATACAGGGAAGTCTAAAAGAATTTGCCAAGGACTTAACACATGGTGGAAAGTACCAAGCAAGAACAAGACCACTGCCATAATTGTGAACCAAATCTGAAGCAAGCTCTAATTAAATACTGGTCAGGATAATGTACTCTGACCAGGTCCGTTTCTGGGTTGCCAGAAAATGGCCCCAAGTCACATTTTGCACAGGCTCAGAAAGGCAAACCCACAAGGCCACCGTGTAGGGGCAAACATAAACCGTGACAAATTTCGTGCCTCCCACCCACATGTGATCAAGCTCACCCAGTACAGATGGGTCAAACAAATTTATTTAGGGGAGCGAAAACATAACAATAGCCTCCAGCATTTTAGGAAGTACCTGTCCTTGGATGAGCACTTACAGGTTAGAGGCATTTTTGTTTCATGGATATCCTAGGCACAATAATTAAAACTTAAAACAAATTTTGGTAGAGCTGGGTTTTTTGGTTTTTTTGTTTGTTTGTTTGTTTACTCTTTGGGGACCTGCTGCCACCCAGCTCCCAAATAAATACACGGAGACGTAGTCTTACTTACAAATGTCAGGCCTTAGCTTGGCTTGTCTCTAGCCAGCTTCTCTTAACTTAAACTAACAAGTTTTTCTTCTAAATTTTGCCTCTGGGCTTTTATTTTCTCTGTTCTATATACCATTCTTTCCTTCTTACTCTGTGGCTGGTTGTGTGGCTGGGTGACTGGCCCCTAGCGTCCTCCTCTCCTTTTCCTTTGTTCCCTCCTCTTTTCTCTTATTTATTCTCTCTGTCTGACAGCTCCTCCTATTTCTTTCTCCTGCCTAGCTATTGGCCAACCAGCTCATAATTAGACCAATCAGGTATTTTAGATGGGCAAAGTAACACAGCTCACAGAGTTAAACAAATGCAACACAAAGGAATACAAGACATCGTTGCATCATTAAGCAAATATTCCACAGCATAAATCAATGTAACACATCTTCAACTAATATTCCACAACACTTTGATTCTCACAATTTGTGTGTGTGCGTGTGTGTGTGTGTGCATGTGTGTGTGTGTGTGTATGTGTGTGTGTAAACTTACAAATGAATAGAGCAATCAATTAACAGAAGAAAGGGAACCAAACAAGTGACTGCCTGAACACCTTACAGTGTTTCTGGTAGATTTCTTTCTTTCTTAGGCTTTATACCTCAGAACATGCTCTTGAATCCCTCACACAAATTTAATAACCATGCACTTAATTAGGATCAGACAATATTCAGTGAGTTTCTGGGTATTTTAATGAAAAACCACAGAAGGAAATCCTGGAAGCAGGGCAGCAGGTAGGAGACATGGAAGGCGCAAGCTGCACTATGGTGTCTGCTCACAGACTCGCCTGGTCCGTGTGGGATTGGCCAACCAACTCCTTTCCTGGAAGAGAAAAAAAAAAAAAAAAAACACTGAGCAGAGAGAAAAGAAGAGAGGGCTTATGGAGATGAGCCTGCCTCCATTTGTCAATGATGCTAACAAACTATCAACAGTTGGGTAGTTTATAGACAGCAGAACTACATTTTCACATGTGGAGACTGGAAACTCTAAGACCAATGAGCCAGCAGTGTCAGGTGTTAGTTAAGGGCAGTGTCTGGTTTTAAGATGGAGCCTTGTTACTCCACCCTCCAGAGGGGATAAAAGCCATCTTCAAAGGACAAGAGGAACAGAAGGACACAAGGAGCTTGAGCCATTCCCTGTAGCCCTTTTGTTACATATTAATCCTGTCTATAAGGTCACAGCGTTTACAATCTAATTACCTCAAAGAGGCCCCACCTCTTAGTATTGTTGCATTGGGGAACAAGTTTCAACATGGATTTGGGAAGGGACACAGACATTAAAACTATAGCAAGGTACAACTTGCAACGTTAGCTGGGGAGGGAAACAATAGAAACAATAGCCATCTTAGGAGAAGCCACCCTCAACTCTTTCACAGTTCTGGTGAATGCATTAAAACGAATTTCAACAATTCAACGAAAAAAGAAAGAAAGAAAAAGGAAAGGAAAGGGCATGGCTGCCTCGGTAGGTGGAGGAGAACGTTTATTACAGATAAAAGGAGAGCAGAGGCAGAGGCAGGGACATCTGGGAGAGTCAGGGACATGACCAGACTGTGCTGGGCCATGTAGGGAGAGGGGGAGGGGAAAGAGAGAGGGAAGAGGGGAACCAGGTGCAACAGCCAAGAGCACGAAGGTACAAGAAGGACACAGGTAACCAAAATGTCTGGATTCCCTACATAAAGGGAAGAACTTCTGAGGGAAGGGCAGCCCAGCACCTGGACTGGAGAGATCAGGGTAGAGGGCAGGGTATGCCAATCATACGCTGTAACAGGTAGGGACTGAGGGATGCTGGGAGAATCTGGAGGCTAGATCTGTTTTGATATGTTAAATAGGCACCTCAGCTGTTTGTCCCAGGTTTGAAACTTAACAGCAATAATTATGAAGACTCTGTCTGGGCAAAGCACTGAAAAATAGTGGAATGAATAATTTTATTTAATATTCACATGGAGTTTGCTGTGTTCTAGGCACCTTCCTAAGGCCCTTATAAATATTAACTTGGTTAGAATTCAAAACAACTCAAGGTGATGGATATTTTATTAGCCCCATTTTTTTTTAAATCACAAAGAAACTAAGGCATGATGGTAAGACTCTTTACGAAGAGTCTGTGGGCAGGGTTTTGGTAGTTCTTAAATGTAGTCCTTAGAACACTGTAAAATCTGGTTCTTGTGATTGTTATTTGTGGTTTATAGCTCAGACCAGAGAACTCACGTAGCCTACTTACAGTTACATGGCTACGTGGCTGAATTCTGCTATACCAAGCTATCTACAGGGTTTCCAGGGTTCTCCCTCAGGGAGCTTTGATGACACATGATAATGTAACTGGTCCATCAGGAATAGATACATTCTAAAGAGACAGTTAGGGTGCCCCTCTTGCGCTATCAGACCGTTGAATTATAATTTCACCAGTAATCTGACCTGGGGGCATCAAGACATGGAACTTATCTCAGGGAAAAGGGTTTATAATTTTCTAGATGACCTTGCAGGACAGACCTACAGCTGAGACAATGGTGGGCAGGGACCACACCTTGCCCTACTTTTTAGTTTTGCCTGTCTCTTGTTTTCTAGATAAACACTACCTGGACCCTGGGGGGGACTGAACTCGGGTCCTTTGAAAGAACAATATATGTTCTTAACCCTAGTCATCTCTTCAGTCCTTTCTTTTAAACTCTTAATAAAATTGTCCTTGAAAAAATAAATAAATAAACAAACAAAATTGTCCTTGAACTTCTATTTGAGTGTATTTTAAGTCATTTTAAGAGCCCCAAAAGGGACTCAATTTCCCTTGTATCAGTAAAGGTGGCACAGAAAGAACCAGATTTCTAGGGAAACTGTGAAAGACCCGGATAAATCCAGACCCCTCTAGCAGAAAGAATAGAGCCAAAAATCTAGCAGGGAGAGAAGAACCAAAAATCTAGCAGGGAGAGAACCAAAAATCTAGGTTAGCCGGTTCAGTGACTCTGTTCCAGGAACTAACTGACCATAAAGTTAGATTATAATCTTGAGAATAATCTTGAGAAATGGGGAGTTACCCCCTTGTGATTATCACTGGTATTTTCAGAATTTTCCAATGACACCCTCCCTACCCTCTTTGGGTTGTGGTTTTGTTTCTTCCCTTAAATAACCCCTCTCCCAGCTACTCGGGGTTAAACTCTACCCCTGTGTGGGATATGAGTCTCGGCCCTGACGCGCCGGTTCCTGTCACTAAACCTCGTGTGATTGCAGCAAGGACGGTCTCTCATGAGTTCTTGGAGGGTCGTGTTATCTCGAGACTTGAGTGAGAGTCTCCCCACTCTGGGAGTCTTTCAACTGCAGCCACTCTCGCTCCCAGCTTCAGCAATGCTCTGGGGCCCAGAGATTTAAGGATAGAGATTTCATTCCATTGTTCTGAACTCTGCTCCCATCCTTACTCCCTACCCCACTCCCCACCACATCTGGTCTGCCCTACTGTACATCTCCCAGTCTCTGAAAAAAGAGAGACAAAGGCAAAGAGAGACAAGAAGGAAGTGCCCTACAGAGCACGGAGTCAGAGGACCCCAAGCAGAAGCCCAGATATCATTCCCTGAGAAGCCTTACCAAGGCAGAGAAAGACCAGGGCTCGGTACAATAGGGTGACTATCAGCGGGGGGTTTTAGAGTTAGGGTCAGGAAGATCCCCAGACAGAAGAAACAGACTCAAGGATCACCTTTTTGTGGCTACTTCCGCCTCCTCCCTGCCCCTCGGTGCAGTTACCAGAAGTGCTGAGTTTGGGGCTTCAGAGTCTTTCAAGTCCTCTTGCTCTTTGCCCTCTAGTTCCTTAATGGATCAGCTTTCCTAGGGCAGGACCTGCATTCCTCACACCACCCTCTCAAAAGGGACCTGATAGACCTGGTCTAGCCGGTTGGTGCTGGGGAAGAACCCTGTAGCCAGCAGCTGCTACTGTATAGTTAGTTAGCTGTGGTGGCTAGCGGGGGAAAGCCAGGAGTCAGTGGGAGAATGCCTACACGTCACATCATACCTCCTGTTTGCTCTCTCTGCCCCACCCCAGGGGCTGAGTTAGCCCAGACCCTTGGGTTGTTCTGGACAGAGCCAGGAGCACCACTCTCAGCCAATGTTTGGTAAGGATGAACTCAGACACTGGGAGAACAGACAGCATGGAGAGGCAGGTGCATAGGAAGCAGGGAGTAGCCAGTCTGGGACAACTGCCTGGAATAAATACAATTGTCTGTCACAGGCTTTTCTGTGCCAGCCAAGCCTACTGAGCCGGCCAAGTTTAAAGGGACAATTGTGGATTTAGAGGCCAGCTGATATCATTACTGCAGTAACTGATTTCAGGAAGGAACCCAAGGTTCATTCATCATAGAAGCAGAAGGCCGGAGTCCCGGTGGGACAAGAAAGATCCAGGCTGAAGACTGGACCAACGCTGGGTGATGGTTTGTACCAGTGAATGACTACCTGCCTAACTACCAGTGCCATCTCCAGTAGGTCAGTTTAAAAGCAAACAAAAGTGACCAGAGACCTTACAGTGTCTTTCCAGATATCTGGGGCCAACCAATCATGCACCTGCTGCCTCCTCCACTCATCTATGATATGCGTGACCTGACGAGAGAAGACACCGCCACCTAGCTTGTCCCTCTGACCCCACCAATGCTCACCATCTCGCTTTCTGTGTTGCAGGAAACTCACATCTGCCTATTATTGTCTTCACGGCTCTGAAGTCCAAACTGTGAAGACAGAAAGATTTAGCTGTATCAGCTGCCACAGTACCTTTTTTCACCTAGTGATGTCATCCTCCTCCTAGTTCTTGGGGGAAAATTTGCCATCTTGTTCTCTCCTCTCCCTCTAGACGCTGTTAGGAAACTCACTGAATTGGAGCCCTATGGAAGAGGGTGCTAATATGCTGCCCTAGAGAGAGCCCATCCAAAGTACAACAGGACAAACAGATAAGTCTCCTAGGAAACTGCCCCTACCTTATTCCTGCCTCTGGACTTCCATGAGACTTCCATTTGTTTGAGACAGATCTTCTAAAACCCAGGCAGCCTTGAACTCTCTGTCTCCATGTAGCAAAGGGTGACTTCAAACCTCTAGCCCTCCAGCTTCAACTTTACAACTGCAATGATTGCAAAAGTACACACAGTTACCACAGTGCTGGAGGCTGAACCCATGTCCCCTGCATATTAGGTACATACCTTACCAACTGTTGTATATCCAAAGTCGCCCTCTCTAATAATTGCTCAGGGTCAATCAAGGCTATAGTCCCCCGTACCAGAGGGTCACAGCCAGGAAACTTGGTAGGTAAGAGTTTTATCAGGTGATCTGTGTCCCAGCGTCAGGATCTGTTTTTAGAAGGGAAGTGTTAGATCTGAAGTGATGGAGGCCATCTGGAAATAAAAAGAAAGCAGATAGATATCCCCAGAAGCAGAAAGGCTGCATTCTCTCTGAGGAGGGGAGACTGTGCGCACAAGATTTGGGGGTTCTTTGAGTTTTAGAGAAGGGAAAGGAGGAAACTTGGGGATGGAAGAGTCCGTTTGCAGGTCAGTTCTCCTGCAGTCTCCACATGGTAGGTACCAGAGGATTTGGCGTGTGGATCTGCTAAAAAGAAGCCTCTGTGGGTGTCACCAGTTAAGTTGACTTTCTTGTACGGAGCTTCTCAGTCTACCTTCTGAACGGTGAGAGAGCAGAAAAGGGCGGGGGGTGGGGAGCAGAAGTGGAAGGAGGAGAGAGAAGTGGAAAAATGAGGACTGGCAGGTCATTGGTTGTGCTACCTCACCTTCCTGTGAATAAAAGAAAAAAAAACAAGAAAAAGAAAAAGGGAAGGAAAGGACATGGCTGCCTCGGTAGGTGGAGGAGAAAGTTTATTACAGATAAAAGGAGAGCAGAGGCGGAGGCAGGGACATCTGGGAGAGTCCAGAGTGGACATGACCAGACTGAGCTGGGGAGAGCAGAGAGAGAGGAACCAGGGCAGCAGGGAAGAGACTGAAATACAAATGGTGAGGTAACCAAAACGTCTGTGTTCTATAGGGAAAAGTCTCTGGGGGAGGACAGCTCAGCCCCTGGACTGGAGAGTTCAGGGTAGAGGGTGGGATATGGCAGCCTTACCCACTAACTGGGAGGGACTAAGGGAAGCTGGGAGAACCTGGAGGCTGGATCCACTTTGATATGTTAAATGGGCTCCTCCACTGTTTGTTAACTTATTTGAGCCTTTCTGCCCTTTGGTTTTCTGGGTTTTGTTTTGTTTTTGTTTTGGCTTTTTTGTCTGCTCATTTGTTTTGGTTTTGGTTGGTTTTGGTTTTTGAGACAGGGTTTCTCTGTGTAACAGAGTTGCCCAGCATGGTTGCAGGAAACTTTCCTCTGGAAAGAGGAGCTGCTGAGCCATCTCTCCAAGCCCTGCCTTTTCTTTTTTAAACTGAGAACTAAACTTAGGCGGTGGGTATGGCAAGCCAGTGCTACATCTCTGATTCTGGTTCTATCTCTCATCTAAACCTAGCTGCATATTAGCCAGAAACATAATCAAGTAAGCCAGAGAATAGGAGGGGAAGGAATCCTGCCTACTGCCTCACCGGAGTCAGTGTGCTCATGCTGACTGCCCAGTGAAAACACACTCCTTTTGCTTGTGTATCCCTGGGATACACAAGTGTAGACCTGGCAGTGTTCTGTGTATGCAGTGTCCGTAGCACACAGTTAAGGCATCCTGATGTGTTTGTATTTTCTTTGTGCACAGGTCCACCTGCCCAGCTTAACAAATTGCACACAAGAAATTAATAAACGTCTCAAACTTGAAGGCTTCCTGCTGCTGCCTGGGCCCTTTTAATCTGGTTTTCCCAACCTCTGTTGTGACATTTCTTGGCTGAGCTTCAAAATCGCCACTGCTCTATCTAATCTGAAAGCCCACGGCAGAAGAAGGAAGTAAGCATCTTCATTTTCTGGTTGCCCCACTTACCAAGTCACGGACTGCCAGACCAAGAGGTATGCATGCACTGAGATGCTCCAGAAAAGTGGACTCTGACCTTCTGAAGGATTCTGCAGAAACAGCCTCCGGGGGAAGAAAGTATATGCTAGTTATTATTAATGAGTGTATTGGAAGAAAAGCCAAAACCAAATACCTTGTCTGCTACCTAAAAAGGTTCTTGGAAAAATTTTGGCTGCCAGCAAAACACTCAGCCAATCAGAGTTTTTCTGATGGCATCATACTCCACGAACTAGTTTTATTGGTAGGAAAGCCCTTAGGTATTGTGAGAGCGTGGAGTTTCCACTGTAGCACAAGGGAAATTGTCTGTGGCTTCATTTAAGGTTCTACTGAATTCCACCGTGCCAGTATTTCCAACCAAGCTGAGCCTGTTTGAGGCACTTGTTAAAAACCGAGGAATTAAGAAACTGTTTTCTTCGGCTCTCCAAAACAGCTGATTCCAACCAAGTCTTCTAGTTTTGCTATCTCGTAGCTGAGCATTTCTTGCACAGAGGCCTTAGGACCCTTGCATCAGTTCACCACAGAGGTAGGAAGCGAGGCCACTGCAGGTCAGGCAGTAGAAAGGACTCTTTGGGAGGGAAGGAAGTGAAGCAGGCTACACGCCTGCATTTCCATCCGATGAATTCCCTTTGCAGGCACGTCCTAAGTCCTCTATGCCCTGAGATGCTGCACTAAAAATAGCTCCAAGATTACGTCCCTGCTTTGCAGCCTATAGGCCCCCAGACAGAGGCCCCGCTGTCTGCCAGTCTGTGCTGGAATTAGCACAGGGTGTCAGCACTGGGTTGCATCCCTGTTGGTGGAGGCTGCAGCCTCCCGTGTCCTTTGGTTACCTGTGTCCAGGAGGCTAGCCACACCCATCCTTAACTACTGATGTAAAGGATGTCATGGGCTGACTCACTCTCTCTGTGTTATTTCAGACAGCAAGCTGTTCCTGCCCCCAGCACCTTTCCATAGAGCAGCTTTTCCTTCTCTGTAACCCGCCCCACCCTCCCATGCATCCAGGAAACCTGAGCTCCCAAACTCTCCTCCCTGCAATCAGTTCCTTTCTCTCAGCTGCTGTCTTTGCCACCCTCTACCCAGCTATGGACTCCCAAGCTGTGTTAATGATTCTTGGACAGGCTTACGTATTTTTGAGTTTCTGGGTACCATCTGTATGTGCTCTCCTCACCCAGACACACTAGAACCATTACTCATTGAACCTGAAGTCAACCAGTCTGGAAATCAAAGCGGGTTGATATATTTATGGTGTAGACAATTTGTAAGATTAATGGCCCAAAGGAATTTGAGGAAGATTGGTTAAACCGAAATCCTAGAATGTAAATGTTTAAATGTCATATATACATACATAAGTGTATATAATCTCCTGCCCCCATTTTTCTTGGTACCTAATTCCTAGGGAGATGGGAACATACACGGTTTTGAGTTCAGAAATCTTAGCAAATAAATGAGATAGGTTTGTTTGTTTTCCAGACAAGTTCTCACGGTGTTGCCCAGGTTGGCCCTAACTCCCAGGCTCCACAGTATCTGAGGTTACAGTCACTCACTACCAAATGTAGCAAATAGGCAATTTGGGCATAAATTACAGTCTGTCTCAGGATTACTAATGCTATGATGGAATACTGTGACCAAAGCAACTTGGGGAGGAACGGGTTTATTTGGTTTACACTTCCTTATAACTGTCTACCATCAAAGGAAATCAGGACAAGAATTCCAATAGGGCTGATGCAGAGGCTAATGGAGCTGCTGTGCTGCTTACCAACTTGTTCATGGCTTCTACAGCCTGCTCTCTTATAGAATCCATGCCCTCCCCCAATAAGTGACACCACCCACAATGGGCTGGGCCCTCCCCCATCAATCACTAATTAAGAAAAGGCCCTACTGCAGGATCCTATGGAGGCATTTTCTCAACTGAGATTCCCTTCTTTCAGATAACTCTAGCTTGTGTCAAGTTGACATAAAACTAACCAAGACACAGTGCAATAAAATGAACCATTTAACAATCCAGCATCGGCTTCCTAAGGGCAGGAAGGGAGTTGGAGGACCAAGTGTGAACTATTTTCAATGGCACACTCAGGTTCAAGGCACAAGAATTTTCAAGGGACATATTGAGATGCTTTCATTTGCCATGACAAAGGGCCATCCTTCACCTACTTCAGGGCATGTTCTTACTTTCAGGTGACATTCCATCACTTAGTTCTTACAGTGGTGTTAATAATTAAGGCAACTATAAGGCTGGAACTGATAAGAACTCAAGGGCCTGAACAACTTGTTTTACTGAAAACAGTCTCCCAAAGGTGGAAATGTCTCTCTGCAGGTCCCAAGAAACTTCAGATGGAGAAACAGAGAGGAGAGGGAGGACTGTGGTGTAAATTCAGTGGTAAAGCATGTGCTTAGCATGCACAAGACCCAACACTAAAGATTAGTGAAAGAAGAAAAAGAGCAGAGGGAAAGAGGAGAGAGAGAGAGAGAGAGAGAGAGAGAGAGAGAGAGAGAGAGAGAGAGCACGAGGGAAGGAGGGAGGGAAGAAGGAAGGAAGGGAGAAGAAGAGCGCAAACTGTTTGCCCCTAAGGCTCAAACACAGAGTGAGAGTTCTTCAGTAGAAGTGGTAGGCAAGACCTGCCTCTTAGCCCCGTCCCTTTGGGCCCTTGCTAGCACCATCTCTTAATCCACCACCAGAGGCTAAAACACTGAAGGACTCAGGTTTTTAAAGTATGCCTTGTATCCCCATATAAAACCATGCAACCAAATATGGGGGTTGTGGAGAAAAGTGTCAACAGCAAAGGTTTCTGAATATGCAACAGTAAGGACTTATTTAAAATCAAGCAAAAATCAAATCAAACCAAGCATGTAACCAATCAGGGTTGTTTCTGGCAGTGTTCGCCCATGTGGTATTGAGCAACCGCACTGAAGCATTGGTATTCACTGAAGCATTGGTATGCACGCGCAACATACACGCTTCTGTACCGTGCATGCTGTCACATCACAAACCAATGAGCGCTCCTGAAACATCTTGGCTCAGATTAGAGGCAACTGCACACATTTTTGAATCACAGTTTTTTTACTACATGCATATGGTTTTCTGCTCTTATGGAAATGTCATTTCGTCTCCTGGCTAGCCTTTGTCATGTCTCAGTCTTCAGACTATGGTATCTTGTGCAGACAGTACTCTCCACTTAAAGAAATAAAATGGAGAATGAGACGTTTCAGTTTTGCCTCACTTTGTTCAGTCTCCTGACCCTTTCTCACAGCAAAGTCCACCATTGGTTGACTGTTGGTATTTGTTTGGTTTTGCTTTGCTGGTGGAAATCCTACTCAAGGCCTTTTGGATGAGCTATATCTCGCTCCTATTATTGACTACTTTAAAATCTGTAGCAAGCACCCAATTATATATTCTGTGTCATATGTACTCTTAAAAAAACCAATCCTAAAACTGGGTGTGGTGGTGCACACCTTTGCTCCCAGCACTCAGGAGGCAGAGGCAGGCAGTTTGAGGCCATCATGGTCTACAGAATGAGTTCCAGGACATCCAGAGCTGCACAAAGAAACTGTGTCTAGAAAATCAAAAACAATCAAACAGACAAACAAACAAACAAAACCCTAAATTTAATTATGTACCTGTTATGCTGAACGTTGTGATTTGGAGTAAAAAAACATAATCACCACAAGTATGTGTGGCAGAGACAGTCCTCACTAAATTTTCCATGTGCTCACTTCTAAAGCAGGCGACGAGTACAAGCTAGTTCTGCATAGTAAAACTATGAAGAGACTCATCTCCATCTCTCTCCCATGGCAGAACTGGTTTGTGTTTGTTTTGAGATAGTGTCTGTTTTCAGGTTCTCCACCTGAAAAACCTCCTTGAGGGTCAAATATCAGATATTTATATTATGATTCATAAATAACAGCAAAGTTACAGTTATAAAGTAGCAAGAAAAATTATGGTTGGGGGATCACAATACAAGGAACTGCATTAAAGGGTTGGAGCTTTAAGAATATTGAGAACCACTGCTCTGTATTGTAGCCCTGGCTGTCCTAGAACTCACTATGTAGACTAGACTGGCCTCGAACTCACAAGAGATCTGCCTTCCTCTACTTCCTGATTGCCGGGATTAAAGGTGTGCACCATGTCACTGGGCTGGTAGTCTTGGCAACTCCTAAGATGGTGTCATTAGCTGTTATATGAAAGGACATCCTGGCCTCTTAGTGGCCTGTTGATAGGACAGCTGGAGTTAAGCTATCCCCTTTATGTGAATAAGAAAACACCTTTCATATATGTCTTAGTTAGGGTTTCTGTTGCTGTGATAAAACACATGACCAAAAGCAGCTTGGGGAGGAAATGGTTTATTTTAGCTTAGACTTCCACATCACAGTCCATCCCTGATGGAAGATGTGACAGGTCCTCAAACAGGACAGGAACCTGGTGGTAAGAGCTGATGTGGAAGCCGCGGAGGACTGCAATCTGCTTGCTTGCTCCCCCTGCTTGCTCAGCTTGCTTTCTTACAGCACATAGGACCACAGTCTCAGTGGCGGCACCATTCACAATGAGCTGGGTCCTCCCACATAATCATCAGCCAAGAAAATACACCACAGGACAATCTGGTGGGGGCATTTCCTCAATGGAGGCTCTCTCTTCCAAAATGACTCTAGCTTGTGTCAAGTTGTCATAATTTAGACAGCACAATATTTTCCCCTGTGGTATTAAGGCTTGTTATATATGCATAATTTGACATTGTTCTCTCTGACCAATACCACGTAGAAACATTAATCAAGTATGGGATTTGTTCCTATTTCTACTACTACCTAAGAATTGTTTTCTAAAAAACACAAACTTGGACTCAGGCAATAACCCAGTCCATAAAGAATGAGTTGTGTAAGCATGGAGATTTGTCTCCCAGAACCCACATGAAAAAGCAATACATGGCGTCATGGATTTGTATACCTAATGTTATTAAGGTAGAGTCAGATGGATTTACTGGTAAGCCAGCCAAGCCTTCTTGGTTAGTTCCAGGCCACTTAGAGACTTTGTCTCAAAAATCAAGGTGGAAGCTGGGCAGTGGTGGCGCCTGCCTGATCTCTGTGAGTTCAAGACCAGCCTGGTTTACAGAGCAAGTTCCAGGATAACCAAGACTACACAGAGAAACCTTGTCTTGAAAAACAACAACAAACAAACAAAAAAATCAAGGTGGATGGCCCCTGGGAAAAAAGTACCTGAGGTTGTTCTCTGGACTCTGCGCATGCCAGCACTTGCATACACACATGTATACATACACATTCTTGCACACACACACACACACACACACACACACACACACACACACACACACACTCCTCAAAATTTATACAAATCATATAAATTTGTTAGAGAAAAATCATGACTATCTGTTGCATGCAACTCTGCCTTATTTGCATATGAACTCAGGGAGGGCCTAGAGTCTATAGTGGGTGGTGGTGACTAGGGGAAGAAACCTCTATCAATGGTTACAGGAAATGCCTCATCCCTTTTCAGTATGACCTTTAAGGGGGGATAGGAGCACCAATGTCCCTGAAAAGAACCCCTCTTCTATGCTCTGTAAGGAAGCTCAATAATGTCATTGGTTCCCCAGGGTACACTTGGGCAGTATTGTACCTTGGTTTGCCTTTGGGACCTTAGGAGAAAGGGTAGATGTTGCTTACCTCTCCCCCAGGAAAGTAATTTTAACAATAAATCCACATACAAATACATTCATATTTACTCATTGTTTTGAAAGCTACTTGCAAAGATATCCTGTTTACTTTCTCAAGAAGCGGTAGAAATTATTCTTGAACACAGTTCCCCATCGTTGCATACCATTGCTTTGTTGTTGTCCCCTATTTATCTGCTGCTGGACAATCTCCTGTCCCCTTCTACCTAAATTCCTCCCATAGCATTTCTGCTCCTTTTGTACATATTTTATCACTTCCTCTCCCACTCATAGGATGACTCTTAACCATGCACGTTCACAGAATTCAAATGAGACAGTCTGAAAATAATAGAAGCAGCCATGAAATTCACAATGTGTGATATTCTGGGGTGAGGAAGGAAGAGGCGAAGTGTATGCCACATAGCCATTGTTGTAATTATTACTGTCATCATTACACTTATTTGCTGCTACATTTTAGCTTTTATTCTCAGAGTTGTGGACCCGATGAGAGGAAAAAAAATGAGATGGCAGGATGGAAAGAACCTAAAAGCAATTCTAGTTAGGGTAGGTGTATTGCCAAGAAGCAAAGCAACATCGAGCTCAAATGCACAATGAATGGTTTAAGTAAGAAAGAAAATTATTTTACTGTTGCTTAAAAGTCTGATGTAGGCACCTATGCCATCCATAACATTATAGTTTGAACCCAAAATGTCCCCCGCAGCCTTGTGTTTTGAATACTTGCTCCCCACCTGGGACCTAGCTGCTGGAAGTAGGTCACTAGGGATGGGCTTTTGATGGATAGGGCCTGTCCCGTGGTCTAGCCTTGTCTTGCCATGAGCTCCATCAAGCCTTCCCCACCATAATGGTCTGAATCCTCTAGAACTCTGGGTCCTTATGTTGTCTCTCGTGGTGCAATGACACAAGAGTAACTAAGATGTATCAGATCCACTTTTCTACTTAACTCCCTGAGACGTTTTCCATTCTTGGGGTCACCTTGCAAGATCTGAAAGGTTATTTCAATATCAACATCCCACCAAGAGGAGAGGCTGTAAATAAAAATGTCACCCCTTTTCAATCCATTTTTGGGGTGAGTTGAACACCCCATGTCTACTTATCACCTGACCTTGTACTGAAGCAAGAGAGAAAAAATGTCTATTCTGAGTGTCTTTGTGCCCAGACAACAACCTAGGATGCAATTGCCACAGAAGAAATCAAGGATGCATATTGATGGGCACCAGATATCTGCCATAAGAACCATCAGGGGTTTTAACTTTAAAAAAAAAAAGTGTTTTACAATTTTTGAGAAGTAAATGCTCCAGTCGTGTTCCTGATGGAAGAAACTCACAAAAGACACCAGCGGCGAGGTATAATTAAACTTTGGCAATGAATAGATGGGCTAAGTAAATATGTGTTTATTGACAATTCCTGTTGGGTTTCTGAAATCAGCCAACTCCTATGAAATGGACATGTGCTAGAGGAGAGAAGAACTGATAACTCCCAGAGCATCTAAATGAGCACCTGGCTTCCTCAGATGGCTGCTACCTGATACATGGGTAGCTGAGCTTGGCAGACTCCCAGCATAGCTAGGTACAATCCCTGAGTGAGAAGAGTGGCCGTATGCAGAGAAGAAGCCAATCTCCTTCATGCTCCTGAGGCTTCGCTCCGGTCGCTCCACCCATCTAGAATCCATGGTCCCCGCTCTTTGGGAAGAAATGCTGCTTCTCTCTCATCCCTTAAGGTGCCATTTAAATCTTTGCTTCTCAGGATATCAGTTTCTGCTCCTTCAGTTCCATGATCCATTTGTTTACTCATCAAATACTGGTACAGTCGACCGTGTCACAGACACCACCGTATGAGACACCAGTGCTCACCATAATGAGCACTGCAGAGGAAGACATGAGATAGGTAAGGATAAACTAGACAAGTCTGTACACTTAAATAGAACTGGTTAGGTTGGTTGGTGGAGCATTCTCCTAATGTGCCAGGCTGTCTGACTAAACAAAGGACAGAGAGCGTCCAGAGGGCAAATGGCTGATGTTTCAATTAGCAAACGTGTATAGAGTTCATACTGTGTGCCAGGCACTGTTTCGTTCTGCATAGATTAGTCGACTGACTCCTCTAAGTTTCGTGACCATCCTTTGAACACATACTGACCATACCCTATGTTACAGAAGACGAGACTGGAGCAGTAAGAAGTCACTTGGTCAAGGTCACACGGCTAGTAAGTAGTGATGACAAAGTGGAATCCAGGAATAGTGTGCACATTGTATGACTATCTAGGCCACTATGTACTCCCAGTATTTAATAGGATTCCTGGGATGTAGTTGGTATTCTATAGGTGTATGTTCAGAGGCAGTGAGCGAGCTGCTATACAGGGTCAATTCTTCTCTCTAAGCCACACTCTACAAAGATGAAAACAAGTTGGCCTGACAGATTTCTAAAAGTCTTTAAAACTCTGAACTATAGAATCTAAACTTTCCACCTATCCACGCAATGATATCCTAGCTTAAGTCTGGGGGAGATCTTAAAGAACCATCAGGTAGGACCCTAGACTTCAGGCAGACTCTATCTGCAGTGGATGGATGAGGATTGCTTTGGTTTATCAAGTCCTCAGTGCTGCCTCACCTCTCTGAAGCTGGGGGTAGCTGAACCAGAGACTGCAAATCATAGCAGGATTTAGAAGCTATCAGAAGGTTGTTCGGGAAAGGACTTTCCTCTGGGATAGAAATGGTTTTGTAGCAAAGAATATTTAGATCACTCTTCCCTTTCATTTTAAGAGGCCTCAGATCATAGTCTTAACTGTTCCTGCCCTTACAATAGAAAGACCATATGATATCTTCCAGACCTCCATTCTTTATAAATTTGGCTGCAAACAATACCCCACTCCCGATAGCTTACTCTAAATTACTCTTTCAGATTATACTATGAGATGACATTGTTGCCCAAGACCTGACAGTACAAAGCACCAGACCTTTGATCAGAGGCCAGCACAGTCCCCATGATCTGACTGAATGCCAGTTCAGGTCATTATGCTTTGGCTGATCTTCCCTTCCCTACCGCGTAGATTGGCTCTACTGGCGTTCTTCCCCAGCGCATGCTGCCTGGTAATCCGTGAATTGGCAGGACCGGTTTCTCTGGCAAATGATGGTCAGAAAAAGGCATGCATTGAATTTGGCTAGCACTGACCACAGGGGTAATGAGCTTCCTAAACTGTAATCAGCACATGGATTATTTTCTGTGCAGAGCTGAAGTCAACAGGAGAGTACTATGTACCCCTGCATTTGAGGATTAAATGTACCGTGGAAAATTTTAACTGTTTTTTTAAACTCTGAAGTCCATGATAGAATAATTTTGATTTATCCTTTATTTTGCCGTAACAGCAACTGAACACAAAGATTATGAGAAAATAAATTTTGTGTATGTTTGTCGCAGAGGTGGGGGGCATTGTACTAGCTACAGAGTCTTGTTAAGCATTCAACATCTAAGTGTTTGCTAGTTGGATATTTAGTATATGATCTATAATGATTTGAATGAGAACTGTTCCCCAGAGACACAGGCATTTGAACACCCAGTCCCCAGTTGGTGGCCCTGTATGGGTAGGCTTACAAGGTGCAGTCTTGCTAGAGGAAGTATATTAATGGGGACAGGATTTGAGAGCTTAAAGCCTCCCTCCCTTCCAATTCACTTTCTCTGCATCGTGTTTATGGTACAGGATGTGAGCTTTCAGCATCCTACAGCAAGGTTGTTGGAGGATGCTGCCATGCCTCCATCATGAGAGATTCTCCCTCCCCTCTGGAAGCAAAAGCCAAAATGAACTCTTCTATAAGTTACCTTGGCAAGTGTTTTATCACTGCATCTGAAGAGCACTCCAAATCTTGTTTAACTTTCTTGGAATCTCAGTGAAATTTTTCTTATGGTAATTGTAGTTGTGTGTTCTCGTTGGGACTGCCATCCCGCAAATAACAACACGGAGACTTATTAATCATAAAAATAAAGTTCGGCCTTAGCTTAGGCTTGTTCTCAACTAGCTCTAATAACTTAAATTATGCCATTTATATTAATGTTCTGCCGTGTGGTATTACTACTGCCTATCCTGCTTCCTCTGTGTGTGGATGGCAAATTCCTGTGTGCCTAGATTCTTTCTTCTCTACCTTTCTCTCCCCAAAAATCCTGCCTGTCATCTCCTGGCTAGCTACTGGCTATTCAGCTTTTTATTACACCAATCACACCAACACATCTTCACATAGTGTACAAATATTCCACATTTCCCCCCTTTGTCTAAATAAAAAGGGAAGGTTTTAACTCAACACAGTAAAACTATACACGATAAGAACAATTATTGGGTAATATCTACATTCCCAATTTGTTTTTGGCAAATACAAATTTGCCTTTGGCAAATAAAGAGGAAATACTCCATTATCTATCCTGTCTTGGTGAGTTGAAAGTTTTGTACCTAATTCACTTTCTCTCCTAATTAAAGAAAACTGTAGCTATAACTATCTAGTCTTCAACCTCATCTGAGCATCAGATGCTGAGAAGGATATAATATTACCTGAGTAAACAGAAAGTGTAAAGCAAGAAACTTCCAAAACTATAGAATGATAGAAACAGCTGGCTGCCTGGACAGTCACCCAAGGTTCCTCTGCAATGTTGGGGCATCCATTTTTAGCCTATGTATCTATATGCTGCATACATAGCCTAGATTATCTGAAAGACATTTCTATGAAGCAGGAATTTTGAAGAACTGTCCTAATCTCACCTTGGAAAAGTTTGGCAGTCACTTTGCTTTGTGTCCTGCTTGTCCAATTTGGGCAGTATATTGTCAGCAGTCAAGGCAAGGGCAGTTTCTTACCCAAATTGCTAGCTTTTCCACATTGAACTCAAACTCCAAAGTTCAATGCCTGTAATTACTTTTTGAAGTAAATTAGTACTGCTGGGAGCAGATGTATCAACATCTTAAATACCATATTTGTAGGTCTCTGAAGTGTTTGAAGACCATCTGACTATATAAAATATATCTCTCTCTCTGACCTTGAAAACATACCTACATGATTACAAATTTGATTGTTAATAGATGACTACTAACCATTTCTTAATTATCCTAAACAGTTTGTAATAATAGCCTTTAGGAACTAAAACTTTACATTACATTTTAAAATGAGCTGCATAGGTACAATACCCTAAACAAGAGTAAAACATATATGCAGTATGTTAAAACAAAAATAACCTAAAATTTATATCAATATACAAAATGTAAAACATTGGAGATTAATAGCTATTTTTAGTTTAAAAATGGATTAAATAATCTCCCCCTTTATTCTATCATTTATATATCCTCTCCTTTCTTTTCAGAAAGAGATCCTTGAATCAAACCTCATTTGTTTAGTTTTTCTTTTTTTTTTTTTTTACCATGACCAGTAACAACTTGCAACTAACCCCACTCTAAACAATAACAGACCTCCATAACCCATCAAATGACCAGAAAACACCTACCCTATGTCTTGAGAAAGTGGACATTGTGTTCTCTAGACTGCTTATTGTTGTCTAGGGGCAACAGCATTTATGGAGACCAAGAGAAAATTGGGATAACGGTCAAGTCCTGGGAGAACTAGCAATATTATTTTTTGTGTAGTCTCTGTGTGATGGGAAAGTGCAGGGCTTATCTGAAGTCCTGGCTGGAGTAGTCTGAGAGGCTGAACCATCTCAGCCAGCAGTTTTGAAGGATGTAGAATTTTGAGGAAACTGCAACAGAGGCATTCTGAGAGATTGGATTACCTGGTCTACTTGTCTTCATTGGTGTTTGATCCTTTTTTTTCTTTCTGAAAACACACAAACTTTTAAAGGTAACATATATATCTGCATTAATACTAGTATAGAATTGTACAAGTCAGTTAAAGATGATTTTTTTTCTAGCTTTTATTCAAGTGCACTGACTTGAGGATGATTTTAGATTTTGTTAAAAGCAGCCAATTCCATGGATTGTACATAGTCCTCAAAAGCAGTAATCTGCTCCTCCAGCATATCTGTTCCAACCTTATCATCTTCAACTACACACTGTATTTGAAGCTTTTTAATTCCGTATCCCACTGGAACCAATTTGGAAGCGCCCCACACCAAGCTGTCTGCTTGAATGCTTCTGACATACTCCTCTAACTTCGCCATGTCTGTCTCATCGTCCCAGGGCTTCACATCTAGTAAGATGGAAGACTTGGCAACAACTGCAGGTTTTTTAGCTTTCTTTGATTCATACTGTGCAAGGCGCTCTTCTTGGAGCCTCTTTGCTTCTTCTCTTTCCTCCTTGTCATCTGACCCAAAGGGATCAATGTCGTCGTCATCTTTAACATCCGCAGCTGCACTTCCTGTGGTGTCTTCCACACTGGCAGAGCCATACTTGCCCAAAGATTTCTTCACTCCTGGCAGGCTGGCTTTCTCTTTCTCATAAGACTTGATGTGATTATATCAGCGCAGAGCATGGAATAGGTCAGCGGGCGGTGGGCCAGAGACTGCTTCAAAGACTGCCACATCTGCTTGTGATGGCACATACCCCTCGATATAGCTCCTGTCTGCCAGGTAGTCGTTGAGCACCTGGAGGCGGGAGGGGGTTTTGAGGTCTCCGAAACCCATGGCGTCGGCTGTATCCCGGAGGCCCGCAGCAGAGGGGGAAAGAGCGCCAGGAGCCCGCGGCCGGCGCTGAGGGAGAAAAGGGTAAAGATGATTTTTTGTTTTATGCTTGAGCAGGTAAAAGTCATCTGTCAACTTTATAAGTCTGTTTGGACTGCATAACCAAATTGTATTAAAAATCTCTCTATTCATCCATATAGAAGGATTTATTTAGCCAATAAGATTTATCGTGTCTCGTCCAGTTTCAGAGCTATTCATATGTCGAGGGATCAGCATACATGCCACCTGTCTTGTAGGTTTTCTTGATTTCTTTCCATGTTTGTAGCCATGATTTTCAGGAGCTCTCCCCTAATCAAAGGCTTAACCTCTCCCAAATGCAACATGTTTTCTGACTTCCATTTTTTAAAGTTAAGATATCCTTAAAATATATAGGATGGTTTAATTCAGTAGTTTTCCACCCAAACCCAATATCTCTCTGCTGCTGCCAGTTTTTGTTCATTAGCATTTTAAAGAGTCAAAGTCAACAAAGTACCATATAGGATCCAGACACCCTGTGTATTTTCCATCTTTATGTGGTCTATTCTTTTTACATTAGTCTATTTTTTCTTTAAAGACATTATTATTTTTAAACTATTTTTCTATGACTGTCTATACTTATTTTCTTTCTTCTTTTCTTTAGCACCTAAGCATATACAAACATATTATATCTGTTTAGAGGTTTCTTGGTCTGGACCTACTTTTTGCATGTCTTCAGCCTTCTCTGACTATGTGAACCAAACCATAAATGGCCAGGCTACTGCTGAGTGGCTCTGGCAACTGTATCTTTTTGCCCCTTGGTTCCCTGGGAGCCTAGCCTCATGCCAGTGGTACCAGTGGGAACCACATTATCACCAAACCTCTTGAAGTTACTGAATCTGAGATGCAGCAGACCAGGCTTTTTTACCTAGCACACTGGCTGCTCAAGTGCTCTGCTACACAACAGAGCCTTTTAAAGGACCTTGTGTCTCTGTATGCCACAAGCAGTAAGCCTACCCAAAAGACCATGGTTGCCTGAAAGCCAGGTCTTACTCCATGCTTGGACCTTTTTAAATTGTTTTTCTCTTTCAGGCCTTATGTGAATTTACATGCCAGATGTTGGGTGCCAAATGTAGCAGCACATTCTCATAGAGTCAACCAGCCCTCAAATATTGACATGGAGACTTATTATTAATTATAAAAGCTTGATCTTAGCTTAGGTGTAGTCGGACTTTCTTTTCTGCCTCCAGCCCCAAATCATAACATGAAGACTTCTTATTCATTATGAAGGCTCAGCCTTAGCTTAGCGTTGTCCCACTAGCGCTTAAAGCTTAAATTATCCCATTTTTTAAATTAATTTATGTTCTACCACATGGCTTTTACCTCTTTCCCATTTTGTGTGTCTGACTCATTCTGCGTCTCTATGGCATCTCCTCCTTTCCTCGAGTATCTTCGCCTCCTCTCTCTGCCTAGAAGTCCCACCTACCTCTCTTGCCTAGCTGTTGGCCATTCAGCTTTTTATTACACCAATCGCAGCAACCACATCTTCACACAGCGTACAAATATTCCTCCAGATAACCATATGTTCCAGTGCTAGTCATACACTTACAGATATAAGAGAACTAAGGGTGCATCTTTTTCCATTGACTCTTTTTTGAGGGGAGAGGGGAGTAAGGTTAGGGGCAATCTAGGCCCAAAGAATGAATTCATAGTATATTAATCTTTAGACTAGGAAGACCTCGCTCTTGCCTGATGGCAGTTTCTTCCTTTATCCAAAGCCCCACTTCATTAATTTCTTCACAGAATTATTATTATTATTGTTGTTATTATTATTTTGGTTTTTTGAGACAGGGTTTCTCTGTGGCACCCCAGCTGTCCTGGAACTCACTCCATAGACCAGGCTGGCCTTGAACTTGCAGAGCTCTGCCAGCTTCGGCCTCCCAAGTGCTGGGATTAAAGGAATGTGTCACCACCGTCTGGCTTCTTTTTTTTGTTTGTTTTTAACACTTTTTTGGTTTTTCGAGACAGGGTTTCTTTGTGGCTTTGGAGCCTGTCCTGGAACTAGCTCTTAGAGACCAGGCTGGCCTCGAACTCACAGAGATCTGCCTGCCTCTGCCTTTGCCACCACCAGCACCCGGCTTGTTTGTTTGTTTTTTGAAGCATGGCTTTATGTATTCCAGGCTGGCTCAAACTAAAATGTAGCTGAGGATGAGCTTGAACTTCTGATCCTGTGTTTGTACTGCAAGTGTGCACAGCCATGCCTGGCCATGCTGTGCTGCGGAGGACTTCTTCCAAGCTGGGCTCTACCAACTGAGCTACGGTCTTAGCCCTCTTCGCTGAGATCTTATAAAAATTATTTTGTGTCTATGTGTTCTTGGTTTACACTAAATTGTAAATTGCACCACCACTGCCCTGCCTTCTCTGTCTTTTTCTGTATGTCTGTCTTTTTCTCTCTCTCTGGACTTAATCTAAGGCCTTATGAATGCTAGGAAAAGAAAGCACTTTGCCATTGAACCACCTATCCTCCTTTTTCTCTCTCTTTTTTTTTTCTCCTACTCTACTTTTTTGGAGAGAGGGTCTTGGCACCACACCTGGCTCCTTTCATATGAAGCTAAAAACTATGCTTTAATATCATTCAGGTTATCAAATATATATTATTTAATACTTGGAATATCAGCATATCATTCCATAGCATACTATTTTAACATATTGTTTGTTCATTTCTCTTGTTATGGACACTAGGGTAGTTCTATATATATGTATATGTGTATGTGTGTGAATATATAGACATCTCTGTGTGTTATTATTGTATGTACAAATGCCTTCCATATGCCCTATCTATATATGTGTAACTGATGAGTCTGAGCGCTTGCTAAGTTCTGACGGACAGCTTGCCAATTAGTTGTACTTATTTACATTGTACCAGCAATATACTTCATATTCTTTGTATTATTTATCTAAGTCTTACTTGATTCGATTTACTGACTTTAAAATATATTTGTATTGTTGGACAATCAATTAGCTTACAAAGCAAAAGGTAGGGAGGAGTTAGATGAGCAGTCCTCTCCAGAGTTGCTCTTCCCTTTCCCTGTCCTGTGTGCCTTGGTCCCTTCAGATTATTCCATACTCCGCTAGAGGTTAGCTTTATCTGAACCTGCTCCCTGAACAACTTCCTTTCTTCAACTCTCTTTTTTTTGCCATGTTTTTCTAGAAAGAGAGATCAGGCAAATGGGAGGTGTGAGTAGGGTCAGCCTCATACTTTCAGGATGTCAGTACTTTGTGTTCAGGTGGAGGCTCCACCTCAAGCCCCTCTCCTGGAGCTGCCTCAGTCCAGACTCTGCCCCTGAGAAAGGAGGCCGAACAATGACCCCTCCCAGAGATGCTCAAGACCACTCTCACAGGTTATTTAAACTGTCCTCCAGAGAACAAACACGTGGTTTTCTGGTCTTCCTTTCCCATCTTCTCTCTGGAAAGCTGGAAAGCCATCTGGGACCGTTTGTATCCATTAAACCTGGGCTTTTTCTAATTTGGTCTGATTTGGATTATTGCGTCAGTGGAGAGGCTTATAGGGGTACAGAAACCTTTCACTTTGGATCACAGCCTTTGTCTGACGCATAGCCTCTCAGCTTCTGGAGGGGAATTAAATCCATGGACCAGGCTCACCTATTAACTCAAGCCACTCTTCCACAGGGTTACAGAAGATGTCCCTAGAAGAAATGGACGTGGAATATTGCAACTGCCAAGAATCTCTCAATCATGCATATTCCCTCTCTCACTAATTTATGTGACTTTGTTGACTCAGAGTTTGAGGAGCTAACCAATAGGAACTTTTGGAGCTCTCCGCTGAGCTTTGCCTGTTGCATGTAGGGGTTGTCATTATTAATCTTTCAGCAACCACCTGCTGTTCAGTTGCTGAACAACAGTGAATGAACCCAGTGTACCTCCCTCCATCTCTTTTCCATCTACTAAAATTAATTCAGAGAAATAGCCATTCCCACCTGAATAGTTTAAGTCCCCCAGAAGTAACGCCGCCGCCAATGTAATAAGTTAGATCAGGTCAAATTAGTAAATCCAGGTTAATCTGAGCATAGGAAAGCAACTCCTGGGGGAAGGCAGGGAAAATGGCACATGGCACACATGGCAAATATGACTAGCAGGTCTTATATAGCCTGTTGGTGTGGTCTTGACCAGCCCCAAGGAGGCTGGGGTTTGGACTGGCAGAAGTGAGACCAGAGCGTGGGGTGGGGCCCCTAGCTGGAGATCCCTACCACTACTCCTGTTACACAGTATTATTTTGACATCTTGAATTTTCACATAAGACTCTTACGTTGTATCAGAAATCAATTTTTTGTGTGGTTTGTATTGAGACAGGGTTTCTCTGTGTGACAGCTTTGGCTGTCCTGGGGCTCACAAAGATCTGCCTGCCTTTGCCTCTCGAGTGCTGGGGTTAAAGGTGCTCGCCACCGTGTCTGTTCTCAAAATTCAATTTTCAAATATTAGCTTATTTTCTGTGAAGGGATGTTCTGCTTGGAGGACTGTCTGTGCTTCATGCATGCCTGATGCCTCTGGAGGCCAGAAGAAAACACTGGATTCCTTGGACCTAGAGTTACAGATGGTTGTGAGCCTTCATGTGGGTGCTGAGAACTGAATCCGGGTCCTCTGGGAAAGCAGCCAATGTTTTTAATTGCTGAACCATCTCTCTAGCCCCAAAGTTAATTTTTTAAAGTTAAATCTCATGTAGCCCATGCCGGCCTTAAACTTGTTCTATGGCCAAGGATGACTTTGAATTCCTGAGTTTCTTTCCTCCATTCCCCTCAAAGTGCTGGGATTACAGGTGTGTGCACCACACCCAATCTCCTCTTGGTTATAATCAGAACATTGACATACTTTAGGGGGGCAGAGTCTAGCTACAAAACTGTATTTCCCAGTATGTTTTGTTGTTGGCGATTGATATGACAGTTATTGCCATTAAAGCGAAAGACAGCAGCTTCTGTGCAAGACTTTTGAGAATGTTCTTTAAGGACAGATGAATAATGCTTTTGTCCTCTCTACTTCTTCCTTCCTATAATGTGAGCAGGATATCCAAGAGTGGAGGTGAAACGGATACTATTTTAGTATCATGAAGATGTAGAGACGGCTTACTCTATGGATGACTGAACAGAAACATAAAACAGAATCTAGTTTGCACATGGAATGACCTTTGCTACCTTGGACTGTCTTCTTCTAGATGCTTTGTAATGCATGAGTGGGTGGGTAGATGGGGCTATAAATTAGTTCAAGCACTCTTTTTTTTTTTTTTTCTATTTAGTCCTGACTCTGTCGGAACTCACTCTATTGACCAGCCTGGCCTTGAACTCAGAGATCTGCCCTCCTCTGTCTCTGGAATGCTGGGATTAAAGGCCACCACCACCTGGCAGTTCAAGCACTCTTTTTGCATGTTGTCTATTGCCCATATGCAAACTTAAATTTTGCTTGGTGATTGCTTTATTCCACTTCATTAGCAATCTTGCCCTGGTTCAGAAGCAACCTAATGGAAAAATCAGTTGACTCCACTTTGTGAGAGCCAAACAGTTTCCAAGATCAGAGCTTTCAGGTGGACCTCAGAGCCTCGCCTCTGGCCTCCTGCCTGTCTTCCACCTGGTGAATTTAGTTGCTGTAAACAGCCCTTCCCTTGTCTGTTTAGATGATCTTTCATGATAAAGCCCAAAGGTGCCACACACTTACTTTTCTGGTCTCCTGTGCAGCAAAGGATTGAACACAGGATATGAATGGCAATGGAAAGACGAGGAAAAATCAAGTGCTGAGTCATCTTTGGTCTGGGGTGCGGAAGATGTCGGCAGAACTGAGCCGGGCAGCTCCTAGCCTTGGCATACTTCTGAGTCACGTCACCAGTCTGGATCCTAGTAGCCTTTGAACACGTAGTAATGTTTATGACACGTCTTTTAAAGTTAATTAATCCTTAAATATTTACATTTTTTACATGAAGACATTAGAAAAAAATCCTTTCTTCTGTGTTTATGAAATTCTTTTACTGACACACGGGTGTCAGAAGAAGGCTGGTATCCCACTTCAGCATTCCTAAGTCAGTCTCTCTCTCTCTCTCTCTCTTTCTTTCTCTCTCTCTCTCTTTCAAACTCTTAGTTCCTTACCCAAGGAGAACTCTGGGCAGCCTGCTTGGGCAGTCATTCATCCAAACATGCTCAGACGGGTCTGAGGCTGTGAGCAGGAGAGCTCAGACTTTGTACTGAGCGTCTGTTCTACCTGCCTCAGGCCATCCTCCTTTAGTGTTTCGAATGTCAATACAATATCCAAGTGTGGTGTGCTGACATTTTTAATATGTGCAATAGTTTTTATGATTAGTGAGAAGCCCTAGTGAGAAAAATTTCTTTGTTTAAAAAAGAAAATTTAACATTGGGCTGGGAGTATACCTCGTGGGAGAATACTTGTGTAACATGCGCAAGCCTCTGGAATTAATCCTCAGAATAGAAAAAAAGGGAGTGAGGGATTAGTTCTATGTTTTTAAAAAAAAATCCACAAATTTGACTTAAAATGCACGAAGTAAAACACGGATCTAAACTTTCATCGGCCATTAAAGTACTTGACAATAGTTTAGGAGTTTATTTAGTAACATTTAAAGGAGAAACCAAAGGGGATATTGACTTGCTTTAAATAAGCATTCTATTTAAATTTATACCCTAGTGTATTCCAGGTGAGATACAATCAGATCTTTGGCCTTGCGGGACTTGCATCCACATTCAGCCAACTGCAGGCTGAAAACACTTGGAAAGAAAGAAATTATACTGAATGCCTACAAGCCGTTTTCCTTAAGCAGAACAGAATAACAATTTTTGCATAGCATTGATCTTGTAGTAGGTATTGTAAGTAATCTAGAAATTACTTAGCACACTTAGGAGGAGGTATTCAGGTTATATGAACTTGAATGTCCATGGACTGGGGGATGAGGATGTCTAAAATCAACTCCGACACACTCTGAAAGATGACTATATTTGTTTCTAGTTAATTTTATATTCGTTTGTATGGTAGATCAAGAGGGGACTGCAGGACAACTAAGACTAAATACTGGATGTTACAACTCAAACCTTCCAGGTGCGTGCATGTTTTGATTATTTTCTGACCTCATTCTCTCCATGGCAGATATACTGGTCAATCCAAAGTAGCTTAAGGTCTATTTGGCTTGTACAAAACATTTGCAGGAAGAGGGAAATTTTTCAGTCCTATTCTGCTGGTCTCAGACTCAAAGGTAAAGCATAAGAAAGACTTAGTATTTTCTCTCTCACAGACAGTTGGGTAAGATAAAGACACATGATTGGGGTTTGCTTTTGTTGTTGTGTCCTGAAAAAGTTACAAAATGCCCCAGAGGAAATCTCGGTCTTGTTATGATTAAGAAAAATAAACCTACACGTTGGAGCCTTGCAACCACACCTTGTTACTAAGGATGTTAAACTTCCCTAATGAAGTGGCATTCCAAGGGGAAAGACTACTAAAACAGATTATTTTCTTATTTTTATTTTTAAAGCAAAATTTAGCTAATCTAGTAAGGAAATTTAGTTAGGCTAGAATTCGTGGTCACTCAGAAACAAACCCCACTCTTAATAAGAACTCTTTGTACAACTATTGCCAGAGACCTTTGACCCTATTTGGACCTTGCTTTGTCTTTTGTCTTTGTGGCACTAGACTGAACCCAAGGCACGATGCCTGCCAGATGAGGACTCCATCACTAAGCTACATTCTCAGCCTACTGTTAGCAAGAACTCTAGAGGTAGGATGGAGAAGGTACTGCTAATCCCACCGTCGAGAATAAGACCACTACCTGATTTTAAAGCCAAATTTGAAGCAAGCATTAATTAAATACTGGCCAGGTGGATGGGCTCTGGCCAGGTCCACTCAGATTTTTAGGAAATGGCTCTGAGTCATGGTTTACATGGGCTGAAAAAAGCAAAACCCACAATCTGTCACATGTCCCATCAGGTCCAGTCTCTCCTTGCCTGCAATTTGTGGATCAAATGTGAGGTCTCTGCTACTGTTCCAACACCAAGCCTGCCTGTCTGCCTTGCACTCACCATAATGGTCATGGACTCACACTTTGGAACTGTAAGCAAGCCTCCAGCTAAATGCTTTCTTTTTTTGCAGTCAGAGAGTTAGACTGCGCCTGACAGAAGCTTTTGAAAACCCAAAGTCCACCCCCAGTGACACAACCTCCTCCAACAAGGCCATGCCTCCTGATCCTTTCAAAAAAAGTTTTACAAACTACAGACCAAGCACTCAAACATGTGAGCTTATGGGGGCCATTCTCATCCAAACCGTCAATCACACTTACCCAAACAGGTTATATATTTCCCCAAATAAAAGTGTCACTTAAGTGAAGCAAAGCCATTAGTAACTCCTTGGTGATGGTAAGCAACGTCCTTCTCTCACTGCTACCTGCTTAGGGTTTAGACCAGTTGTCCAGGGAGACAAAGGACTGGGCTAAGAGGCTAAGCGTGCTAGGTTTTTGTGATGATTAGATTAGTAATATTAGAAATGATGGGACATGCCGGTTGTGGTGGCGCACGCCGGTAGGATTTGCTGAAGGAGGCAGAGGCAGGAGGATCACGAGTTCGAGGCCAGCCTGGGCTACACATTTTAGCTGGGCGGTGGTGGCGCACGCCTTTAATCCCAGCACTTGGGAGGCAGAGGCAGGCAGATCGCTGTGAGTTCAAGGCCAGCCTGGTCTACAAGAGCTAGTTCCAGGACAGGCTCCAAAACCACAGAGAAACCCTGTCTCAAAAAACCAAAAAAAAAAGAAAAGAAAAAGAAATGATGGGACTGAGAGCAGGGGGAGGGAAAAGTAGAGCAGAGAGGGAGGGGGGGGAGAGAGGGAGAGATTTCTTGGGCAAGCACACATTGCCCAAGTTTAAACAAGGACAGCCTGTAAGAATGTCTGTTCTGAAGTCACAGAGCTCCTAGCGAGGCAAGGCATGCCTCCTCTTGCTGGTTATAGGCCTTGTTTAGATAGGTAAGGCAAACTGCCTTTTCTCTGTTTCTGTTTTATTTCATTTTGTGTTATCAAAACCATTTAGCTACCCTCAAGGTTTTTGGTTTTTTATTTTTCTAATGAATTCCTAGAAATATTGAAATCCTAGAAATAACACAAAAGTGGATAATACTTCTTATCCATGTCGTATGGGAACAAAGGCTGCCTTAGGACGATAGGGACATATATTGCTGTTTCCTGTTGGATAAGGATTCAGACACTAACGTTACTTGCTGTATTGGCTACTTTTCTTGTTGCTATGAGAAAAGTAACTGACAAAAGTTAACTTAAAGAAGGATCGGTTTCTTTTAGGTCACAGTTGGAGAGCACATTTTGTCTTGGCTGGGAAGGCGTGGCAGTTAGGAGCAGCTGTGGTCGTGGAAGAATGAGGCAATGGGTCACATTGTGTCTGTAATCCCGGACAGCGATGGGAATGCTGGTGTTCGGCCAGCTTTTTCTTCTTCATCAATCTGCAACACAGCCATGGATATGTGGCCCACATTCCAGGTGGCTCTTCCCACTCAATTAAACACCTCTGGAAAAACCCTCACCAACTGTGGCTGGAATGTGGAATGTCCCCTGCAGGCTCATATCTATGAACCCTTGGCCATCAACGGGTGGTACTGTTTCCAAAGGTTGTTGAGCTTTTAGGAGGTAGAGCCTCACTGAAGGAAGTGGGCCATTGGGGACGGGCCTTGAGCCCTTAACAGCTTGGTCCCACTTCCTGTTCATGCTCTGCTTCCTGGGTGTGGCTACAATGTGACTAGCCAGCACCCTGCTCCCCCACCATCCCGTCCCTGCCCACTGCCATATTGACTTTGCTGTGAACGCTAGCCCTCCAGAACGCTAAACCAAAATAAACTCTTTCGCCTTTAAGCTGCTTTTGTCGGACTCTTTCCTCACAGCATTGAGAAATCAGACTTGGTAACCTCAACATTTCCTTGTATGAGATTGTTTGTAGCAATGATTCCTTTCAAATTTTCTCCACCTCTGTCATGCTGTCACACTGATTTCCTCATTAGTTAATGACAGAAATATTTGACATGAACTTATTCAGTATCTGCTAGATATATGCTATTATATCACTGAAAATTACCCTTTTATGCACCATTTTCATTACCACCCAAAAATATTAATGGAATTTTTTAGAAATAGGTGATATTTATATAGTTCAGAGAATTCTTCTGGAATTACTCACTAGATTTAGATTCTGTGCTTCTTTTTTTTTTTTTTTTTTTTTTTTTTTTTTTTGAGACAGGGTTTCTCTGTGGCTTTGGAGCCTGTCCTGGAACTAGCTCTGTAGACCAGGCTGATCTTGAACTCACAGAGATCCGCCTGCCTCTGCCTCCCAAGTGCTGGGATTAAAGGCGTGCGCCACCACCGCCCGGCCTTAGATTCTGTGCTTCTTTCCTCTGAGGTTTAGGATTCCCTTCATCAAAATGCTGTACGTTTTCTGCCCATTATTCTTTGGTAGTTTGTGTTTTAGCTATTGATAACAAGAATTGTTTTAATTTTTATTTTCCAAATGCTTAATTTTTTAGAATATGAGAAGGATTAATATTTATTGATTCTATTCTTATGTGCATGAGTGTTTTCCCTGTATGTATGTCAGTACACCACATGTGCCTGGTGCCTGAAGAGATAAGAAGAAGAGGGGGTTGGACTGGGCGTGATGGCCGTACATCTTTAGTCTTAGCACCTGGGCAATAGAGGCAGGTACATCTCTGAGCTGAGAGCAGCCTGCCCTACAGAGAGAGTTCCAGGACAGCCAAGGCTACACAAAGAGACCCTGTCTTGAAAAACAAAAACAAAACAAAAATGAAAACAAAAACGAAGAGGAGGCTGAAGTTGTGGATGGTTGTGAGACATCATGTGGGCGCTGGGAACTGAGCCCAGGTCCCCCGCAAGAGCAACGAAGTACTTTTAACTGCTGAGCCGTCTCTCTAGCTCTGATATTTTTACTTTTTATTTTGTGTTTCTCTTGCAACTGATCAAATTAGTGAATTCTCATAACATTTTAAAATTTTTATTTAATGTGTACGCAAGTTTTTCCATGCATGTGAAATGATCTGGCACGAGTGAGAAGAGAACACGAGAGGTGAACAAACCCACTTAGGAGTTTATTAGAGGGGGAAAGTGCACACAGGCCTGGAAAAAAAGGCGAGAGGGAGAGAGGCTGCCTCTTCGAGCCAGGGACAGAGAGAGAGAGCAAAGACGGCTCGTCCAGCTTTTAAAGGCTGCCTAGCACATGCGCACAAGGGGTTTGCATGGCTACGTCACACACTGATGACGGGTGACCCAGAAGTGCAGCCTTATGGGTGGCTGAATAATTACAGCATGAATATGCATGCTTGTTGGATCCCCTAGAAATGGAGTTACTGATGGTTGTGATCCATTGTGTGGAGATGGGGACTTGAAACAAAGACCTCAGCAAGAGTAACAAGTAACTGCTGAGCCCTCATACTTTTTCTTATGGTTAATTTTTCCCTCAGATATATAATGCTATTATAATTAGGTGATGATAATCTTGCTGCCCCTTTGCCAAAATGAATAATTCTCATCCTCATAAAGCCCTCTCAGAATATTGTTGAATGCTAGAGCAAGCACCTTTGCTTTGCATAATATCACCACACTTCATGCGAAAGAAGAGCTGGGAGTGTACACCTCAAGGGTAGAGCCCTGGCCAGCCCAACACTTTCCAAAGGGGGCCCAGGAAAGCGTATTTTAGTATATTAGACACGTAGGAAAAATATCCTTGGACAGCTCAGCCTTCATTTCCACCTGGCACCCTGTTCCCGCTGGTCTGTCTGAGGCCTACGTTCTCTTGTGTTGAAGACAGGAAGTGTACTCCATTTGCTACTAACGCTCCATTCAGGTACCATTATGCTGATGGTTTCTATATATAGTGACTGTAATGTTCTTTGAATTTACCTAGCATTTCAAAATAAAAATAAAAACAAAAGTTGCTGTTTGGATAGATAAAGGATGTTTTTAAAGCTGGAGGCAATCTTGGGAAAAGTGCTTGGAACAGGTTGCCCAGTTCCTGCTCTATGGACCGTGCTGCCCTGTCCAGGTGACAGGAGGGGCCAGACTAGTAGCATTCCTGTTCCTGCCAAAGTGGCCCTGGTCACTGTGCTGGCTTTGCCAAGGGCAGGTCCCACGACAGGCCCTGTGGACTGAACGCTGAATACAGAATGCTTCTCTGTGCTTCTCGCCTGTGCAGCAGGCTTGTCTGCCCCAGATCACACTTGAATAGATGAAAAGAATCCGTTTTTTTTCCCCCTTTGCCTTGGCCTGAGGCCTGCAGTGGAGGCCACAAAGGCGCTTACAGACAAACTTAAGTGGAAAGGCAGCAAAGAAAGCAGAGGGAAGACCCAGGAAACTGGAAGAGGACACAGACGTGGACGTTTCCAGCCGATGGAGATTATTGATCACGCCGTAACCTGCTTATTCACATTTGGAGAAACGACCATTGCAAAGCAACTTGTTTCAGCATCCCGTGATTTCTCTGAAGAAACATCTCACAATCTCTTTCCAGAAATCTGTCAGCTGGGGGTGGGGGGCACCATTAGAGAGGAAAAGCACTCATCAGCAAGATGGATTTCTCCTCTGAAGCTGGAACCATGAATTCAAGAGCTTATCAAAAGTAAGAGAAATATGTATTATGGATGACAGTGTTATTGGGGACCTAGTAGTGATTCCTATCATTGGACTTTGGTGGGTAATTGTGAGAACTGGCCCTGCTATTTGAAAGCTGTCTTTGGGAATATTGGGAAGGCAAGTTCTTACTATAGTCTTGCTCAGGTGACAGTCAATAAGATGGGAATCTCTTTTTTGAGCATTGACTACTTCTGTTGCGGGTTACCTGAGTCTTAGCAACAAAGAGGGAGGCTCTGTAACCCTGAGTTGGGACCTAGCAGCGAGTGGGATCTGTGCAGTTTATGTTGCTGAGGAAGCTTGATTCTGCTAGGCAATGGAAGCTTTAATTTTGGCTGTTTCTGAATGACAGGAAACATGTTTAGGGAGGAAAATAAGTAGACAGACAACCATGATCATCAAAAGATATCAAGTCTATGAATTTGATGGTGAATCCTCTTCTGCATATGGCTTATTTCTAGGCTTCTTATCTATCTGCTTGTTGCCAGTCTTTGCTGGTGAGTATAATAGTATTTCGAAGTGCCTGACTTGGGTACCTGAGCAACTATGTCAATACTAGCAGTGATGGATGTTAACAAGCCGAGTCCTGGTCACAAGATCAGGAGGAAGGAGGAATGCGCGTATCTAATTCTGCCAAATTTGAGAAGGTCTGGCCTCCGAAGGCCTAGAGACCTGGAGTGCTGATGGCTGTGTGTGACGCTAGGGAAATCATCCAACTTTTGCCTCATGTCTCTAGGCTACAAAGCAGATATAATTGTACTTAATTTAATCTATTGTTGGAAATGCTAAGTGACATACTTATAATTAATGTGAATAGCTTAGCATGGAGCAAAGTAAGTGTCTCACAGATGTGAGTGCTTATCTGATCAAATACGTAAAACATTTCTTATGCCCCATGCCTAGATGTTCACATTAATACTATGCTGTGTTATGTGTTTATCTCTGTGCTTAGGACTCCGGGGTGACTGCACATCAAGCTGGTTTACGTTTTACCAATCTGTCCTTTAGCCCTTCAGTATCCAGCCCTCCCCCACACCCTGCCATACAAGCAAGAAGCTAGGTGCCTCGAGTCCTTATCCCAAGTATTAGTCTGGGACAACTTTCCCTGTGGATCTTGTCCCTGCTGCTCCTCGCCTTGTTCTTCTTGTCACTCTGCCTGCTGGCTCTGTTTCCTGGCTTCCATTTCTGCTGCCTAGCTCAATGCAGTGGCTTCCAGGCTCCCTGTGCTGGTTCATGATCCCAGCCTCTCTTTGAACGGCATGTTATCTTTATTTTGGCTTTATTTACCATGTTTTGTAAAATACTGCCCTTCTTCCTCCCTTTTCCTGTGAACCTCCCAGGGGTACAATGAGGTCCTCCATCCTTTGTCAGGAAGAGGTTCCAAATTCCCTGTGAACAGACCCAGATGGAATAATGGAAAACAATTGAATATTTGTTCAAAATCACTCTCCTCTTGGTTAAAGCCTTTGGTCCATTTGGTCACTTTATAAACATCTTTATGTTTGCTTTTAAAATCATTTTCACTCATTAGCCTTTGAAGATTGGAAAGTAAGTTTCTGTGATTTTTATTTTTATTTTATTTTATGTTTTGTAAAGAAGGCATGCTCAGTAAGGTTTGCAAGAGCAATTAAAGTGGTATGATGGACATGCATGTGGTACAGAGTCACACATGCAGGCAAAACATCCATGTACATTAAATAAATAAATAAAGTAGCATGATAGGCATGACAGCTTCCAACTCAAGGAGCTGGCTATTAATTGCTAAGCTTGAAATTCCAACTGTGTGCAAGCGGGTAGAGCTTCCGCCGTCTCATGCTTGCTTACTTTGAACAATTGAGTCCTCTTCCCGAGAGAGCAGTTTAGGAAGGAAGCATCCTTGGCACAGTTGCTTCTCCTTAAGGGTTGAGTGAACATATAGGCTATATAAAAGATAGCCTGAAGTAATCATGTAAATGAGCTCATTCTTATGTCTCTGCAATGGAAGGAGTCAGAATATATTATCATCCTTGGTTTTCGGATATGCAGCGGGAGAAATGGAAGCAGTCTGTCACAAAGCAGCTACCTGGCTCTCTGGTGGAAACCAAACCAGCACTTGTTACATGTCTGGTGGCCCTTAACACTGAAGATCCCTTTCCCTGGAGATAGAAGAATTCATTTATATTCTCTCTCTCTCTCTCTCTCTCTCTCTCTCTCTTTCTCTCTTTCTCTCTCTCCCTCCCTCGGTCCCTCCCTCTCTCCCTCCTTCACTCTATTCTCTCTCTGAGTTACATTGAAACCGAAACTACAGGTATCCTGGACTCAGCTTTTCAAAGGTAGCTAGAACACTGTGATAACACAGCTCAGAGACACATTTGCTTGGGCTGAAGAAGATCCTGGATTGATAACTTAGAAGAACGGTTGTCTCTTTGTGGGTTACAATGCACCAGCCCTGAATTCTAGGATCCTTTCTTACAGTTATATTGCTTAGAAGCCATAAAAAATTGCATGCATTCAAGTATGTGGTGGGGTTTATGCATGTGAATACAGGTGCCCTTGTGGACCAAAAGAATTGAATCCGCCCAGAGCTGGAGTTCTGAGCCACCTGATATGGGTGCTGAGAACGAAACCCAGGTCTTGTGGAAGCAGAGTTAATGCTCTGAACCATTGAGCAATCGCTCCAACCCAGAGCATTTTTTAAAACGGATGTCTCCAGAAGGATAATTCAATGACCCTGAAGTAAATAACAATGAACTAAATAGATTTATGTTTTAGAAATCCAAACAAAAACATGAATGGAATATATGAAACTCAAGAATAAAATTAATGGCTGTGTCAACCAGGTCAAGAGACTATGGTAAGAACTGAGTCTGTTTCCTACAATAAACTAGATCTAGGGAGTAATTAGCATCAGACAGAATTAACTATGTTCCAAACTGCTTGAAGATTTTTATTCAGTTACAAAACCATAACATTTCTACTGGAACATGCATGAACTTCAGGGCTTCTTTTACAGCATCAGGCATAACATCCATTTTAAAACCAGTCCCAGGACTTCTCATGTGCAAGTGGGAAGTATCAAAGAGGCAGAGGGAGGCAAAGAAACAGGCCTCCTAGCTCAAGCATAATGATAGGAAGGGGAGGAGCTTGACTTCGGGGCCAGCCTGGGCTACACACTGAGACTGGACCAAAAGAAAAGAAAAAAAAAGTTTCTTCTAAAGCTGTTTTACCTTTTGGGGGTGGGGTGGGGAGGCGGGGTTTCAAGACAAGGTTTCTCTATATAATGGTCCTGGCTGTCCTGGAACTTGTTCTGTAGACCAGGCTGGTGTCGAACTCACAGAGATCTGCCTGCCTTTGCCTCCTGAGTGCTGGGATTAAAGGTGTGTGCCACCACCACCCGGCGCTGTTTTGCTTTTTAAACTAAACACTGATCTCTGATCTCTGAGTTCTTGGTATCAGTTGGGGCGAGGGAAGGCTTTTTCTTTGTTTGGCTTGGTGTGTGTGTGTGTTGCTGGGGATTGAACTCAGGACCTTATGCTAGGCAGGTACTCTACCTTTAGTGGCATCCCCCAGTAGGAGAGAAGACATCTAACTCTCAGGAGTCTACAATGGGCACACACTTTCAGCTGCAAAGATGATCCACCAGCTGGGTGGTGGTGGCGCACGCCTTTAATCCTAGCACTCGGGAGGCAGAGGCAGGCTGATCTCTGTGAGTTCAAGGCCAGCCTGGGCTACAGAGCAAGTTCTATAACAGGCACCAAAGCTACACAGAGAAACCCTGACTCAAAAAAAAAAGATGATCCACCAGTCACTGCTGTGGGGGACTGTGAAAGAGAGTATGGTATGGATATATGATTACATAAAAATAATGTAAGCATTTATTGACATGAAAAAACTAAATGATACTATGAAGGAAAAAGTAGATTATATACAATATTTCAGTATGGTTTTCTTGATATAATTTTTTAAAATTCATCATTTTTCAATGATATTTTACTTATTGATTTGTGTTTACACATATACATGACATGACATGCACATGGAGAGAGTGCTACTGTGTTCATTCTCTGGATGTGGCTGTCCATTCTTCCTCTATCATGTGGGAGAGGCTATCTGTCTTGAAGGCAACTCCTCTAAGCTACTGTATATTATTGGCCCTTGTAAAATTTTTAATATATCTATATATACCAAGTTGTATACTAAAATATTAACAGTGATTATGTCTAAATTGTGGTTCTGGATTTTTCCATGATTTTTCCACTATCATTTCTAATTTTATACCAATAAGATTGCGTTGTTTTGTTTCTTTTAAAATCTTTACTGTTTTTTTCAAATATAGACTACTAGATATAATGTCTCTGGACAAACATTTATTTCCACTTAAACACAACAGATCTTCCTCTTTTTCAGCATCTAAAGTAAGACTCAGGAGCATCTTAGTAAATCATCAATTATTCATGTGTCCCATGCACCAGGTGCCGACTCCAGGCATCTGGGCTGATTAAAGCTGTGTCTCTTCATTAGGAAGGCTGAGGACATTTCCACCATGCCAGGCTAACAGGCAGGGTCTCCCATAGCAGTAGGCTACTCCAGTTCACTTGATGGCCCTGAATGCATGTAGGGAATCCAGCTCTCCTTTGAGGAAGGGCGGTTCTGGTGGCAGCTCTCAGGCCTCTTCACTGGGTTCCTGCTGTTGCTGGCCACTGGGGCCATCTCTAGCGCTTTAAAATTAGTTACTGACACAGATTCTCAAAAGCAGGGCCTTACATAGGAGCTCAACTTCTGAGAAACCAACTCAGTGCATTCCGAAGACCAAGGTTTAGAGGTTATGCACCCGCGGATGAGGGTTTATGTAATAGTTTGTCTTTGTTCCCTGAGCCACATGTGACCTTTCTGCTCCTTCCTGCCGACATCATCCCCAACAGAAAAAAAATACAAGCTCTTTTGCCTCCTGTCCCTCTTCTCCTGAGCCCTAGTCGAGAAGAACAACAGCTGTGTGACTTTTACATAACATAAACACTTTATTTACTTTCGTGTTTAATTTCTGCCGCTGCCCAATGTTTGCACAGCTGTTTGATGCCTGTATGCCCATAGATTAGCCCTTGCTGTTTTCATCTCTCTTAAAGTCCAAGCATTGCGAATCAGAGGCACTCCCTGTTTGCCTTTCTCTGCCCACCCTTTAGCATGGTCCCTACTGTATAGGTGAGAACTTAATTAGGAAAGTTTCAGCTCAGTGGGCTTTCCCTGTCTCCTTGAAGCTAGCTTTCTCCCTTAGTAAAAAGAAAAGACAAAATCCCTACCTGCTCTGGGAAAACAGGGTGATTGTTTCTCTGTTAAAGGCACCATTGAAGTATCACAGGAAGCTTCTGACTGGTCTAAGAAACCACGAGTGGGGTGGGGAGGGGTGGGGTGGGCAGAGAGGGTGTGGGGGTTAGTTTGGAGGCGGGGCTATCGATTAGGGGATGGGTTGACTGGAAAAACTACTCTCTTACTCTGGCTTAATTGCCCATCAAAAGACAGAAAGGAGTGCTGGGCATGGTGACACATGCCTGAAATCCCAGCACTTTGGAAGCCGGCCGCGGCAGGAGAATCATGAATTCCAGTCTATCCTGAGCTGCATAATGACATTGTGTTTCCAAAACCCAAACCAAACAAACCAACGAGCAACCTTTCCCTCACTCCCTCCCCCATCAAGAAAACTCTCAGTGAAGACTAAATGGTTGAAATGACTGTTAGTTGTAATATTTAATCTCTGTAGGAGAGCCTAGTTTGAATCACTGTATGTACCTGGGTGTGGAAGTATTGTCTTTGATATCTTCAGTGGACTTGGAAAGGCACACGGTCAATTAATGTGAAGCAGGACCCTTGTTTTCTTACCCTTTGTGGTAGATGTGAGAAAACAGGGTGGAAAGTGGGTGTTCTCATGGAGTAGGGGCTCTATCCCTCCATATGTAAGGAAGCCTGGCCTGTTGAGCAGCTTTCTGTTACAGGAAATTGGCTTACGTAGAGGAAAGGTCTACTTTGGCTTATCGTTTTGGAGGTTCTAGTCCCTCATCAATTGCTCCTATTAATTAGGACCTGAGTTAGCACATGACCACTTTTAATGCCTGGTGGAGTAAACTGCTTAACTCATGGCCAAGAAAAAAAGAAAGGGACTGAGCTCTTAATATCACAGGGCTCCCCTTCAGTGACCTAAAGGCCTCCCACTGGGTGCCACCTCTATTTTAATTAACATATATTCATTGTATACAATGATGGGTTTCATCAAGACAATTATTACTCGAGTTTATTATGTAACTTTGTTCATATCCATGTCCCATTCCCATCCTCTATCCCCTCTCCCACTGGTCCTTCTTTCTCAAATAGCCCCCCATTCAATTCCCATGTTACATCCCATACATCCCTCTCCTACATTCTGTATGTGACAGAAACGTGGTACTTGTCTTTTCTGATTCTGGTGTAATTTCCTTAAAATGAACTTTAGCTCGATCCATTTTTGCGCAAATGAGATAGTTTCATGCATCTGTATGAATGAATAATGGCTCCATTAGATACATGGACTACATTGTCTTTCAAAAACATTTTAATTATTTATTTATTAATGTGCGTGTGTGTGTGTGTGTGTGTGTGTATGCTTGCACATGCCATAGAGTCATGTGAAATTCAGAGGACAACTTTTGGAATACTTTTCTTCTGCTGCTGTGAGTTCTAGGGATTGAACCCAAGTCATCAGACTTGCTGACAAGTGCCTTTACCTGCGGAAGCATTTTCCCAGCCTTACATGCTCACTATGCAGTCTGTAGGCTATTTGCATGCCTTGCCCATTGTGAAGAGCGTGCAGTAAAGATGAACAGTGTACAGGTATCTCAGTAGCATGCTGGACTGAACTTACCAGGGTATATTCCCAGTGTTCCTAGGAGTGGAACAGCTGGATCACTTGATAGTTCTAGTTTTAGTCTTTTGTTCTTTCATTTAAGATAGGGCATCATTACGTATTCAAGGATATCCTGGAACACGCTGGATAGCCCAGACTTGCCTCAAACTCATGATCCTCCAAGCACAGGGACTGTTAATTAGTTCTTTGAGGAACCTCCATGATGTTCCCACTGTGGCTGGCCTAATTTATTTTCACACCAAAAGTACGTAAACCCTTCCCTCACAGCAATGGTTGTTTGTTTTCTTGATGATTGCCATTCTGGTGTAAGACCAAATCTCAGTGTAGTTTTGATTGCATTTCCCTGATGGCTAAAAAATTGCTTTCATATATTTATTGACCATTTGCACTTCATTATTTAATATATTTTGGGGGGATTATAATTACATCCTCCCTTTTCCTCCTTCTAATCCCTCCCATACACTCCCTCCCCCTTGCTCTCTTTCAAATTCATAGTCTCTTTTTCTTTAATAGTTGTTACATATATAGGTGTCTAGCATATGTGTGTATGTATATGTATGTATGTATATTCCTAAGTATATAAATGCAACATTCTAAGTCCATATAATGTTACTTGTATGTATGTTTTTAGGGATGACCATTTGGTACTGGATAAGCAATTGCTGTGCTCTTCCCTGGGGAAGACTATTTCTCCTGCTCTCAACATTCCTTAGTTGCCTATAGTTCTTTGTCTGGGTTGAGACCAAGTGAGCATTTCTCCATTCACTTTAACTTGTCTATTGGTGTTGTATTATTTACATTATCTTTTGAGGACTTTTACTGACTGTGCTACCTCCTCAGCCCCAACAGCGCTCTTTATTATCATATAGACTTTATGAATCTCTCTTTGCTTAAACTTCTCTCAAAGTCAACACTGTCTCATACTTGTGTAAACACTCGGTCTTCTACTGAACACCCCAGAGAAGCATTCCGAAGCAACTAAATTACCATTTTCTCACCTGCTCAACACTATCTCTCTGTAGTACTATTTTACAAGCTATCCCATTGCCCTAAGCAAGAGGGCCATTGCTTTTTATTTTTTAAATCCATCAAAGACTACAGAGAAATGGTTTTGAAATTAGAGTGTGACCCAAGGAAGAAGGAGTGAGCTGGTGAGTTAGTGTGTTTCCAGCTCTGCTGGAGACTGGCCTTTTATATCACTCAGAGGAGTAATGCTGTTTGTTTTCAGCATGAAATTCATAGAGGAAAAATTGAGTGGGGAACAGGGGACTAATATTTTGATAGGGTAGTCTTATTGTTTCATCTGATATATTATGACCCCTAGCCTCTAGTATATCCAGGGATCATCTGTATTTAAAGTTAAATACAAAACAACTTCCTAAGCCAAGGACAAGTGATTAAAAAAATTCCATATAGGATTATCTTGTGCAGTTCCTCTCAAGCTGTTGGGAAACCTCCTATTTTCTGCATTCAGTTTCAGAGGCCTAGGTGAACCTCTCAGCCAACATGTACTTTGAATGTGTCAGGAAAATCCAGATGCTTTAAGACTGTCTGAAATGAATTCAGTACTGAAACTGGAAGTCATAAAAGACAAGATTGTGGGAGGGGAATTGCTGGGAGCACCCTGGGAAAGCAGCGGCCTGAGGTTGAGTGACCTCTCTTTGATCTTTTGCTTTCCCAAGTCACTTTCCCATGCATTCCCTCCACACTGACTTCAGTTCTTTAGATCCTAATAAAAGGCTTTGGGGTCGGAAGCATCACCACGTGTCTGACTGGAGTGCTGATTCAGGCGAGCTGAGCTTGGAGGGAGGAGTGGAGCATTCAGTGCATATATAGGAAAAGGGGTGGGTGTGGGTGTGTGTGTAAGTGTGCATGTGTATGCTTTCTCATAGTATCATCTCACCGCTGTCACAGCCACCAAAGGGATTTGTAGATTCTCCCAAGTCACCTCAGGTAAGTATGCCCTCTAAAGCAGCAGGCTTGCTGGGGTATACAGCTTCAAAATTGCTCTGTACCACACTCCCCTTCAAGATATTTTGCTGCCTCTCAAGGATCTCATATCTAAAAATGTGATAGTTTCCTCTTTGTCCATTAAACTTTGCACAAAGCTCCACATGATTGTGCTTGCTAAGAACCAATCGTTTCTACACAAATGTCTACAGTGTCATTTCTTTAATTTCCTAGCCCACTTTGACATCTAACTACACAATTAATTATGTGTTGTCTTTCTGATTCCATAGAGTATGGGATCTGACTAGGTGGTATACTCATGTACAGGTTGCTTCAGCCTGTCTTTTAAGCTGGTTTTCATTGCTCTAAGGGAATATTTAATGCTGGGTAATTTGTAAAGAAAACAGGCTTAAATATAGCTCACAATTTGGAGCGTTTGAAATCCCAAGCAGTGTGTGTTAGCTTTGGCATGCCACTGCCCACCCACCATGGTGTTACGTCGTGACAGATGGCACTATGGCCAGAATATATGTGACAGGAAGAGATCACATGGTTAGATAGGATACCAGAGACAAAAGAAGAATCAAGTTTACTCCCTTATAATAACTTGCTCTTGAGAGAGCAGGGTCCTAGAAAAATGACCATAGTCCCTTCCAAAGGGCAGGGCCTCCAGTGGCCTAACCAGCTTCTACTAGCTCTCACCCTTTAATTGTTCTAGCAGCCAGGCATGGTGGTACATGGCTGTAATCCAAGGCCTGAGGCAAGAGGATGACCTAAGCCCACAAGTTTGAAACAAGTCAGGACATTACAGAAAATGTCTCAACACTGCCACACGGAGAGTAAGTGGTGGAGGATAGAGGGGATAGGCTTTTATTATATGGACCACATTGCTATTTCTGAAAACTTTTTTTCTGATACTTTATAAAGGCTCAGGGACTTAAATGCTGATTTTAAAGAGTGTTTAAAATTAGCCATTCATATATATATGTATATATATATGTAATAAAGAACACACACATACACACTTCTTCGCTAATTCTTCATATTTTCTTAGACTTTCAGAATGCTTTGCTTTGCCAATTATTTAATTTTGTAATTTGAAGCTTTCTCCATTTGTAGTAATACATAGTAACAGGTAACAATAGATAAGTGAGTTATTTTTTTCCTGTGTTTCCTGTTAGTGCCATTTATCCATTTATCAATATGGACACAATGGTGCATAAAGAAAGTTGTTACCCTTACAGTCCTTACATTTCAGTGAAAGAGACAAATACTAAGTCTCACACAAAACCAACACAGGGGTAAGTGCTTTGTGAAAAGAAAAAAAAGGAGAAGCCAGAGTAGACAGACCATTTGAGACGGAAGTTCAGGAGGTTAATTTAAAAGCCAGAAAAATGAAGCTGCCCTTGAAGGTCTGAGGAGCAGTGGGAGGCAGGTAGTTGGTGAAGAGTGAAAGAGTTACCGACTGGATAGACAGGCGGAGCCTAGGGACTGGAAAGGCTGAGGGAAGAGGATCAGATTTCACCAGTGATGTGGTTAGAAGCAGGGAGCCCTGGAAGGCTTCAAGCAAGAATGGTGTCCTATTAGCTATTTGGAAGGCATTCTCAGGGGGCTGTATCGAGACTAGACCATGGGGAAGAAAGGATGGAAGCTCACCAGGAGAGCGATCATGAGGGTCTGTCTAGATGGGAGTAGCTAAGAGGGAAGGAATTGGGTTCAGTTTGGAGGGTGGAACAGGAAGAATTTGCTGACAAAACCCGTGTGCTGCTTGACAGAAAGAGGTGCTTTGGCCATGGGATGGGAAGGCCTTGGAGAAAGCAACTTTGGGTTTTGTTTTGAATATAAATAATAGTTCTCTTTTAGAACTGGGAATGTAGCTTGGTAATAGTGAATGCTTGTCTAGCAGAGTGTGTAAGATGTGTAAGATCGTGGGTTTGATCCTTAACCCTACACACACACACACACACACACACAGACACACACAGGAGAGAGAGAGAGAGAGAGAGAGAGAGAGAGAGAGAGAGAGAGAGAGAGAGAGAGAATGAGCTGAGCATGGTGGTGCATACCTGTAAAGCCAGAGCTCAAGAAGTAAAAGGATTATGCGTTCCAGGTTAGCCTGAGCTACATGATGAGTTTGCATCTGAGTTACACAGAGAGACTCTGTCTTAAAAACTTTTCTGTTTCAGATACATCAAGGTTGAAATATCCAAGCATAGATGTTTGGGAGTCAGCTGGATGTATAAGTCTGGAGCTCTGGGAGAGGTCAGAGTCAATGCATGGTGTTCTATTTAAAGCCTGAAGCTGGAGATTGCCCAAGTGGGAGTGTAGAAAGAGAACAGGAAGAGCCCAAGGTCAGAGTTCTGAAGTCAACGTTTAGAATACTAGAGGACATCAGAGATGACAAAGGACTTGAATGATTCAAAAGCAAACATGCAGACAGGTGCAGCTGGTGTCAAGGTTTAGAAAAGAAAGAAAAACTCTTTGTGGGAGAATAAGCAAAATATCTACATTGCTGAGTAAGTAAAAATTATAAATTATTGTGGCAGAAGGTAATAAACTAAAAGTGATAGGGCAAGAAGATGAAAGTTTATCATTTCAAATATACCAAGATTTGTCAAGCCCCAATGAAGAGACTCCACATGTTCCTTAATATGTTGCCCAATAGCTAGAAGAATTATTACATTAAATAGCAAGTCCTTTTTTCCCCCTTTGTTTGTTTGTTTTCAAGACAGGGGTTCTCAAGACAAAGTAATCTTGGCTGTCCTGGAACTCGGTCTGTAGATGAGACTGGCTTTGAACTCAGAGATCTGCTTGCCTCTATCTCCTGAATGCTGGGATTAAAGGCATGGGCTACCACTGCCAAGTTGATAGCAAATCTTTTTTAAAAAGTTCCTTTGTTGCTCTCCCCATTTTTAGAATGGAGATGTAATATGGAGCTGGCCTCTTGGCCAGAAAAATAAATAAGCAAGGCAATGTCAATTGTCAGTTTGGGAAAATTCTCTATTAAACTTGGCCCACTCTTAGCAACTTGCTTGTCTCAAGTCAGCTGTTGAGCATTCAGTTTCAGGATTCAAATAAGCTCCTTCCTTTCCCTTGCTCAATTCCCAGGATCTCTCTAAAACTCAAAGTTAGGTAAGTGTTGCAGTCATCCGTGAGGCTGCTCTTTTGGCTGGCTCTACTGGTCTGCACTGTGACTCTGCTTCACGCCTAGAGGGGACTGCAATGCAACAGATCTGAGATGCAGGGAGTGAGCCCAGATGCCACCTCCTGGAAGATGACAGTGCCAAGGCTGAGAAAGGAGGCCAGCCTGACGCAACCAACAGTTTCAGAGAGGGGGAGTATGCATTCCTTTTTCTTCCCCTCACCTTGTAAATACTGAAGCAAGTCACAAACAGATAACAAATCTTATCATTTAGCTCCATTTTATAGTTGGATGGATTTTTTCCTTTTTTTCATTTTTAGGGAATGTTGCAATTTTTGTGATTTATATATCGAGTCACTGAGAGTGTTAAGAAGACAGAGGTAATTGATTATAAACATCTAAGACACCAAGGTCAGATGGCTACAGAACTGCCCAGTGATCAAAGCCTCAGGCTTGTATGCAGGTTTAGCAATGATAAGCACTGACAGGAGGACTTTTGGGTGATTCTGTCCAGAGGGAGGGAGTGTGGCTCACAACAGATAAAGGAGGATCAGAATTCTTGAACTTGCCTATTCAGCGCTGGTGTTTGGAAAACACCTGGCATTGATTCTTTCTCTGAACTAGATAAAACACAAAGTCATAGTTACCAAAACATTTAAGAGGATTTAAAACGAAATGTATTTTGTATTATCCAACTCCTTTATATATTGCCCAATCCGAACACTGGATCACAAACCACACAACATTCAGTATTTAAGGGTTTTATGGAAAACTTTAACATGTGAAGGTTTTCTGATTAGAATGGAGACTGGGGGGGGGGGATATCTCAGCTGAGAGTAGTCAAGATGCCATGGCCTTGGGAAAAATTTGCCTTCTGTGGTGACCTAGTTCTTCCACTCTGATGTCCTTGGGTATTCTAGGGTATTTGTATTTCATGCTCACCAAATCCCCAGACCAACGTAAGTTATCAGATTCATGCTTGTGACTCTGGCAGACATTGCTCTCTGTGACCAAAAGAGGCAGTTGTGATTTGGTAAAAGAGTTTACAATCACAGAATGTTTCCAGAGTTCCTCATTTACCTTAGGACCCAGGTGCTTGTGCTTCTTCCAGTAGATGGCTGAGATACACTTACCAAACATGGCTTCTTGATGTTTCCCACCCCAGTTCATGCCTTTGCAATTCTCATTCCATTGCTTTCCTGATTCTATGCTAGAAAACACGTAGGATCTTTATCCTAAAGAAACGTTGGTTCTACTGACACTTTCAGGAAAATGGAATTACTGTACGTGTTCACTCTCTAATCTCTCTCCAGGATGTGGTGAAATCCTGGTTCGTGTGTGCCCTTGAATTTCAGCTAATTGCGGTCAAGGCCATGTTTTACATTCAATGACTCCCACTGAAATGACTGAACGCTGAGTGGACCCAATCACTGCAGTGACATTAGACGATGCAGTATTTGGCATTAATAAGCTTGAACGTAAAAGCAAGTTACGTAGGTTAACTGCTCCCCTTGCCCTCAACATTAAGACTTGGAAGGAGTCAGAAGGACTAGAGGGTATATAAAAGAAAAAATGGGGGAGGATGGCGGTGGAGGAAAATCAGTAGACTATCCTGCTAACTTCCCTGCATTCTGTCATACTGATGGTTGTTGCAGGTGGAAGCTCTGCACAGTCTTTGGAGGCGGAACAAAAGAACGGGGGGGGGGGCGGGGGGAATCAAGGGCAATGGCATCAAGTCAGAGGGTTCCCAGGGAGTCCCTCTATTGCCTCCAGATCTGCCGTCTTACCAAGCGCCTTCAAGTTCCCTACTCTTTCACCCTTTCTTGCCCTTCCTCTCACCACTTTCAATTTGCTGGTCCAGAACTGTGGATGAAGGAGCCAACTGAGGGAACTTTTAAGCACCCTACACACCTCAATTCCAAAATATAAGCGACGCGAGTTCAGTCCAGCCCCAAATCAGCCAGAGAGCAAGGGTCGAGATCTCCCGACTGGCGGCAACGACCCCTCCCGTCCCGGGTGCACTGACAGGATTCTGGGGTCAGCAAGGGGAGGAGAGAAGCGTCTGCCGTGGTCTCTTTTCCTGCTGAGGCTCTGGAACCTTAGCATCCTTGCAGGACGCAGGGACCGAGAGGACAGCCGAAGTGCAAGGGCCAGGGCAGCAACTCGGCTCCCCGCTCCTACCCCGCAGCGGCCCCCCAGCCGCGCCCCCCGCAGTGCACACGCTGCCGGGACAACAGCAGGCGAGGCCTCTCGGCGCGCGAGGCGGCCGTGCGCGCGCTCCTTGCGCCCTCCTCGCGCGTGCTCGCGCCCGCGGCCGCGGCGGCGCGCCTCTTCTCCCGCTGCGCGCGTCGCGGGTGCAGAGGAGGCGGAGCGCTGGAGGCGGAGGCCGAGCGGGCGCGGACCAGCGGGGCGGGGGCGGCCCGAGGCGTGCGGGCGAGGGGCTCTGCAGCGCGCCGTGGCGGCCCGGTGGTCGAGGCGGCCTCGGGAGGGGAGCGCGCCGCGCGCCTGAGGTGCCGACCCGAGGCCGCGGCCCGCAGCCGGCGCCCCCGCGCCTGACGGGGCGGCGAGGCGGGATGAGGCGCTGGCGCGGGGGGCGCCCGGCCGAGCCCCCGCGGCGGCCTTGGGCGGCCCGGCGCTAAGCGCGGCGGCGGAGGAAGACGGCGGGCCCAGCCCGCAGAGGGCAGACACGGAGCGGAGAGCGGCACGCAGCGACGCCGCGGCGGCGCGGCGGGGCCGCGGGGTTCGGTAAGGCGCGGGCGGGCGGGCTGGCCGGGGGCGCCGCTGACGTGGGCCGCGCGGCGGGCAGGGCTGCGGGGCCTCCCAGCTTGGCCGGCACCGGTGCTTCTGGACGTGCACGTTGCGATCCGACGCCCTTGGGGGCATCTTGGGTCTCTCCCGCCCCCCAGGGCGACGGAACAGCGTGCCCGCCACCTCCCGTTCTCATCCCTCGGCAAACCGGGCATTCCGACGGCCTCCGGGCCTGCAGTGGCGCTTCCCGCCCGAGGCCGAGGCCGGCGACCGCGCGCCTCCCCGGGGACCCGGCTGCTGCCAGAGGAGTCCCGTCTTGCGTGGGGACCGCGAAGTCAGCGGTCTCGGCTCCCTGGGACTCCGGTAGAGTTTCCCTTCTCATCCTAATTGGTTGAAGTTGCTGCTATAGTTGGACGGTAGTGGTGACTTAGTGCCTCCTTTTTAAACCTTGACTTCCCCCTGCCACCACCCCCGTGTACTGCGTTTCCCATTTTGTTGACTAGAGTAAATATTTATGTTAAAGGTTTCGTGCACAACGCACAGGACATTGTAGGGAGGAAGTCACCCGGTTTCTTACCTTTAGTCTGGACCATTTAGAATCTCACCTGCAGCCGAGGCTTAGAGAAGGTGGCTGGGAGGAGGAGGCCATCTAAGGATGCTTGGGATGGTCTCATAGTTATCCTTTAGGAAATAGAATTCGGATAATTATACTCTTGATCTTATGTAGAATTACAGTGAAGCTGTAAACTGCTCGAGGCATTGCATGATGTTACATGGATAGCTGGGCCGTGGCATTGTTGTAAAGCATCCCTTTTTATTTTCCATTCTTTCAGAGTTTTATTTGCACAGATTGAGACCTTTTAAGTGAATCTGAATGGGCAGAACTTTTCTGATACATTGGTTGCTTTTGTAAACATTGCCTTTATTTGTGTGCTTTTATTGGAAGAAGAAAAGGCAAACTGTGCCTGTAGTAACTGGCTCTTTGAGTCCACAAACTGCTAGTTTGATTCAGTGACTGGATTTGTTGGGATATTTTTGAGTAACGATGTTTGTGGTTCATGAATGCATTGTTTTCATTATTGAGTGCATTGAAGTCAGAATTCACATTTGTTCCTTGGCCTTGAGTGGGAAGGCAATAGAAGCAGCAATTGCCACAGCACATCCTCAAGAGTTTTTCAAGAGTTCTACCGTATATTCTTTTTCAGGGGGTTGTTTGTGAAGATGAGGTATGATGACGCTGTGATTTCCATTTGCCGGAATGTCTGGAGTCTGATTCATCCTAGAGTTGGACATGGCGGTGATGCTTTTCAGAATAAGTAATCTGTAACGGTGTGCGGTTGGAACTGTACTCAAGCCAGTTAATCTCTTCTGTGTAGCAGTCCCTGGAATAAAGCAGCACTTTGGACAGAGGCTTGTCCAGCTGTAGCTATGGTGGCAGCCCAGATTGCTTATGATCCTGCCCGTGGAGATGGGGGCAGGGTGACGCAGTGGGGGACAAAAGATGTATGTGGGACAGAGAGGAAGTGTTAGTTGAAGAACCTTGGTCAGTTATATAACAGTTTTGTTTCCGAGGGCGAGGCTGAGAACCAGCAAGGCGGGCTCAGCTGTCATTAGAGCCTTTGATGTCAGTTTGAATTCCAGTAGTAGTCATGGTCCTTTTATTTCTTTTTCCCAGCCCCACATTATTTTTCAATCACCAGAAGCTTAGCCAAGTCGGACCGAGAGTTTAATGACAATACATTCATTTCTGCTTCTTTCTTTTCAATGTCTCTTTCGATGTTATACTGAAGATGGTTTGACTGTTGCTTTTTCCTCTCTGGATGGCTTTTTTCTTCATTTCTTAAGACAAGGTCTCAGGGATCCGAGGTTGTTCTCAAACTTGATACGTAGCTGTGGAAAAGACATATCCCTAGACTCCATTTATACGGTGTTTCATGAGTGCTAGGCCAGCACTGTGCCAAAGTAGCTGCATCTCCAACCCCCATTGGATGGTTTTTCCATCAAAATATCCTCTTTCCAAACTGACTGGGCATATTATGTGCATAGTATATATAGATTCACTGTTGCCTATAGATGAATTTAATAAATGTCAGGAACTAGCAGATGTTTTCTTCATAAGACTGTAGCAAAAGGAAGATGAGTTGAACTAAACATAGTATCTTTAAAGGCTAAGACTAGCTTCTTTGGGAATTTTAAGGGTTTAACCAGTGAACATGTAATCTGATATCCATGGAAGTAGTCAAGATGCAAGTAGACTTGAAGGTAGACCATGGCTGTTCTGCTACTCAGTAACTATTCTAGTTACTTTTCTGTTGCTGTGATGGAAAGGAAAAGGTTATATCCTCGCTTACACTTTACAGTCCATAGCAGAGGGATGCCAGGGCAGGAACATGGAAGCAGGGACTAAAGCAGAGATAGTGGGAGAATGCTGCTTAATGCCACTTACTGGCTTGTTTGCCATGGCTTATTCATCTACTGTTTTCTTTCTTTCTTTTTTTTTCCCACATCTTCTTTCTCATATAACCCAGAGCTACATGTCTTGTGGTGGCACTGCTTGTAGTGAGAGATACCCTCTTTCATCAGTCATTAATTAGAAAAATGGCTTCACAGACATGCCTACAGACAGGCACTTTGATGGAGGCAGTTCTTCAATTGAAGTTCACTCTTCCTAGTTGATTCTAGATAGTGTCTGGTTGACAAAATAAAACTGACCAGCACAGTAGCTTAGTTGCATTATACTCTCCTTGGGCTCAACTGGCATTTCAGAACCTGTTTTTATTTATTTATAAAATAGGTGTGGGAAAGCTTGTGTTATCCTCTTTTTATAGTTGTGAAGGGTCAGGTGGTAGAAAGCATGTGGACATGCTGTGAGTGAGGCAGCACTGTGATTACATACAAACGGTATTAAATACGGTCCCGTCTCACCTGGCAAATTGGCTTGGCAAACTGCTTCATTAATTTCATATTTTTTTTTTGTGGTGCTAGGGGTTGATCCCAGGGACCCATGCATACTAGGTAAATAAATGTTCTGTCTTTGAGTTTGATCCCCAGCCCTTGGCAGATGTTTTAAAAGTGATTTACAGAATATAGATAATGAACAAGGATGTTTTAGATTTTTCCCAGTTCTAAGCTTTTGTGGTACTTATTTCTGAGGCGATTCCTATGCAATAACTACAGTTTTGGATTTTTGAGAATTTTATTCTCAGAAAGGTTAAGTTTATTGAGACCTTGGGCTTCTTTAGAGTATTCAGAATACTAAGAATTTTATAAGTAAGCATTTGTAAGTTATAAAGTTATTATATAGGGCTAGGTATGTAATGGTGGAGTGCTTGCCTGGTACGGTGAAGGCCCAGGTTTTGGTCTCTAGCACTCTAAGAAACAAATTTTGCGTTTGTCTGTATTTATGTGTGTGTACGCTCATGTGGGTGTCCATGTGTGTATGGCAGGCAGCCTCACGTATCATTCCACAGGAGTCATCCATCTTGTTTCTTGAGACAGGGTCTCTAATTGTCCTGGAGCTAGTCTGGACTGGACTGACACCTTCCCAGCACTGGGATTGCATGTGTAGGCCATCATGCTAACCTTTTTTTTCTTTTTCCCAAATGTATGTTTGGGGATGTGCACTTAGGCCCTCATGCTTGCATAGTTTGCTCTTTATTGATTGAGCCATCCCTCCAGCCTCTTTGCATTATTTAGGTTGGGATTGGCACAATGCAGACTACAAGCCTAAATGACTCATGAGCTAAGAGCAATTTTAAAATTTTTAAATGGTTGAAAAATTAAAAAGAAAATACCTGGATCTGGGGATATCACTCAGTGGTTTAATTATAGAGCCCTGCTTTAGCTTGTGGAAGATCCTGGGATTGATCCTTGATGCCATAAGAAAAAGTTTTATTAGCTATGGTCACATTCATTTGTTTTACGTGCTGTTGATGGCCAGCTTGACATTTAATAGTAGAGCTGAGCATTTCTGGAGGCAGTGCATCCAGCAAACCCTAAAATCTTTATTTTGCAGAAAAAGGACTTGACATTTTTTGCTGTAATTAGCACAGGTGTTGTTTCCTATCACAATCTCCTGAAGTTGAAGTTCTGACTTCTGGATAAGCACTAAATTTTAGTTTGGAGCCAGATAGACTTGCATCCATATGATATTAAAACCCTTTGGTCTTGCATAAGCTCGTATCTCGGTGTCTCCATTATGACGAGAAAGTTGTGTAGTTACTGTCTACCTTAGGAGGCTGCCATGGGGGTTAAATGAATGCTCGTCACATCTTGACACAACAGTAAACAGTAAGCACTAAGTAAGTGAGCATGATGGCTGTAAATTCTAGTCTAAAATACTGTAATAGTTTTGAGCTCAGGTTATAGAGTTTTTTTTTCCTCCTTGAGTGTTATGCTACTTGGAATTTTATGGAGTTTTCTCTTATACTGAAACTATTAGTTAACAACTAACAGTAAATAATTTGAACTATGTCCTATGTATTGTAATATGTATTTATTAAATATATATACTAGATAATTAAGAGAAAGGGGAAGATGCATCTGTTTTTTCAGAGGTCCTGCTTCTTGATAATTTCCTAGCAATACCCTCAGGTGAATTTAAATAGCACTTCTATTTTGGTATTGGCTTTTTTTTTCTTTTAGAAAGATGTGTGAGAAAGACCTGTTTTAATTAGGTCAGGGAAGATAACTGTCCCTGTGTGTTGTGTGTATGCTGTACTCCAACTCTTAGGATTTGCAGCAACATCTTTGTAACATTCTCTTTGGAATTAAAATAATAAAAATTAATTTTTTTTGCTGTTTAGAGACCTTGATATTAAACTCTTTCTCAAGTAGTTGGTGTAAATTATTTTCCAGTTCAGAAATAGGAGGTACATCTCAAATGCTGTTTTGTTTAGTGTTAATCCCAATGGAAGAGTGAGCAGGCAGAAAATGGCCTTTGTTCTGACAGTTAAACAAAATAGAATTGGGGTCACTGTGGCTCTTGCAGTCCTGGAAATTGGGTGGTTGCCTCGCCTTGTATGACCCTTAAATGAAGCGATATGAACCAGGGGAGGCAGGGGAGGTGATTAAGCTCCCGCACTGCTCTTGGGAACAGTGGCTTAGAGGTGGAGGGGTCTTCCATAGTGTGCACCGTGCACCTGCAAAACTAATGGGGAACAGTAGTAGCACTTGAAAAATTGAGAAGCCTAAGGTAAGGTGACACTCTCTCCACAGATAAAAACCCAACAAAACCAGAGATTTCTTAATCTGGCAGATGAAGGTTGAACAGAAATATCCCCTGAGGGACTAAAGTGTGGGATCTGATAAAGTAATTACAGTTTCACAGTATGCCTGGACAAGGACTCTTCCGTGGTATTTAAAGGAATCCACTGTGGGATAGAGAAAATTAAGTGAGGAATAGGGTATCTGGTTTACTTTCTCACACGAAAGACATGAACTAGGATATTCAAAGTGAATGTAATATTGTATTTTCAGAAATTACTCAGTGATTTGGCTTATGGCCCTCCTCTAGCAAGCTTTTCTCCTTTCTTAAAGACTTATTTTTCATTTTTATTTATTTGTATGTGTATATCACATTTGTGGGTGCCATAAAGGTCAGAAGAGGGCATTGCATCCCCTATAACTGAAGATAGAGGAGGTTATGACCCATCTGATGAGGGTGCTGGGATCTGTTAACCGGTTCCCTAGAAGAGCAATGTGAACTCTTAACGGCTAGGACATCTCTCCAGCCTGCTGGCTTTGCTTAAATGCTGTATCCCACTAATCTTGGCTCTTGTAGAGATGGTATACTTTGAAAACAAAGGTGTCTTGCCACCATCAGAACATGTTAAACTAGATTCAGGTTGTCTGTAAGCATATGCTGGGTGATAACTGCAATAGATATTCCATTCATTTGTCTGAAGTAGTAAGATCTTTATTTTTTTGTAGCCCAACCTTTATCCTGGGTAGGTCACCTGACTGTGCGCCTGTTTCTCTTTTCATTGCAGAAGTAGATGGTCAAAGGAGTCTGCCAATGAAAATTTTCAGATCTTTAAAGAATATGTCATGTAAGCTCAGTAATTACCCAGAGTATTAAACACTGACTACCCCTCCTAATGAAGCAACTTTTACAAGTTCAAAGGAGTTTTGAACCCAAAGCTGGAGAACTGAGGCATTTATTTTGACCCTGCTGTGAGCAGTTTGTGACCTTGAGTATATGGCTTGTCTCTCAGATTCATTTTCTTCAGATAAAAATTGAGAGGTCAGATTGGAGGTTGCTGAGGTCCTTTTTCTGATCCAAAATTCTTCATCCCTCCCCCGTTGTGGGGGATGCTGAGGATTGATCTATGCTCCTGGTTCCTGTGTGTCAACAGTTTTTGATTCTGTGATTTTTTTTTTTTAATTAAGTGAGGACCTTTATCTTATCTTGCACTTTGCCCATTTTCTGTTGACCGTTCCAAGGGGAACCTGACAGGTTATATCTTGCTGTCCCTGCAGTCCTTCACATTCAGTAGTTGTCTTCACCCCAGAATGAGGGAAACCAACTCTCGCTTATCAGTAGCTGTCAAGTACACCTACAGATTTTGTATGATGCTGCTACAGTGGAAAGTAGAGAAGGAAGAAGGTGTCTTGGTCTCTGCTCTAGGAAGCTTTGTTAGGAGGAACATTCAAAAACACAAGGAAGAAGACAATGGAATGAGGCTGTTTTGTGGCCTGCCTTCTTGAGAATGTGCAGGATGAGCTTATTAACTCCCTCCAAGTCTGAAATTTGGTCACTTTCTTCTTGGTACAGAATTAACAGCTCTGAATGAATCTATTAATATCTAAACGAGAATTACTTAGTTCAGCCATATTAGATGGAAGTTGCTTTTTTAAGTTTTTTTTTTAAATTTATTTACTTAATTGTCTTCAAGTTTCTATTACTGTGAAGAGACACCATGACTGTGGCAACTCTTATAAAGGAAAGGATTTAATTGGGGCTGGCTTACAGTTCAGAGGTTTAGTCCATTATTTAGAATGGTGGGAAGCATGGTGGCATGCAGGCCAGCATGGTGCTGGAGAAGGAGCTGAGATCCACATGTGACAGGAAGAGAGTGAGACACACTAGGCCTGGCTTGAGCTCAAAGCCTACCCACAGTGACACACTTCCTTCAACAATGCCACACCTATTCCAACAAGGCCACACCTCCTAACAGTGCTAGTCCCTCTGAGCGTATGGGGGCATTTTTATTCAAACTACCACATTTATTTACTCTTGTGTAAATTTGTGACCACCTGTGTGTATCCAGGAGCTAGAGGAGGACGTTGGGTATTTACCTCTGTTGTTCTCTGTCTTATTCCTTGTGATAGGGTCTCTTACTATCCCTGAAACTTGTCATTTTGGCTAGGCTTCCTAGTCAGCAAACTTGAAGAATCTGCCCATCTTTGTTAAAGCTGGGGTTTCAGGCACCTGTACATGGGTGCTAGGCATTTGAACTCAGGTCTTTATGCTTACACCATAAGTATTCTTACCTCAGGAGTTTTCTCCCCAGCCCTAGAAATGACCTATTTTACATATTTTAATTTACTAGAAGTACATGGAAGGGGCAGCCTTCCTTCTGAAAAGGCAGCCTTGTGAGAAGTGGCAGAGCAAAAGGATTCTGTTCCTAACACAGTTTAAACCACAGCTTTTACCTTCTTGGCTTTCATTTGCTCTTCTTTCTTTCTTATTTTACCATTCTTTCTTTCCTGGCCTATCTCTTTCAGGCACGCACGAATATGTTACTGCCAAGTTTGGTAACTAATTGTTTTCTAGATGCCATTCCTACAGCTTCCCTCAGGTTTTATCTTGACACATATCTGTCCAGCTAGTAACTACATTTCCTAGCCTCTTTCTGACCACTAGGCATGGATATGTGTCTCAGTTCTGGCTAAATGGATGTGAACAGAAGTGGTATGTGTGATATCTAGGTCATAGCCTTAACAGAGGAAGCTAATTGCCTTCCACTTTCTCCTATTTCTTTTTGTGGACGAGAATGTAGCATGTTAGCACAGGGCTGTGAGTATGGACATACTAGTCAACCTTGTATCTGAGAGCTTTGCCTTTGAGGGCACTGGATATATATTATAGGTCCCTGATAATTTTTGCAGTAGAGTCATGGCCTAGCTTGGGACTGCTCGATTTTCTTAGGTAGTTTGAGAGGAATAATATTTTTCCTTTCAGTCATCGTTATCCTAATTGAATAAGTCACTTGCTTTAAACCACCTTTGCTTTTACTTAGCCTTTCTTCTGCTGCCCAATTGCTTTGTTCTTTTTGAAGCAGAAATTTTGAAGAGTTGTTTACATTTGTTGTTTCTCTTTTCTTCCTAGATTTTCTTTAGCTTGATTTATTCATACTCTTGTCCCACCATTCCACTGATATTGTGCTTTTTGTTTGTTTGTTTTTTAAAATACATTTTAGTCTGGCTATCTAGATCAGTTGGTAGAGTGCTTGCCCAGTATACATAAAGCCCTGGGTTAGGTCCCCAGTGCCAAACAACCTGTACATAAGTGGCACATACCTCTGATCCCAGCATTCAGAAGCGGGAGGAAGGAGGATCTGGAGTTAGAGTTCATCCTTGGCTTCATAGCTAGTTTGAAGGCAGGCTGGTACATAAGAGATTTTTAATCTCTCTTTCTCTCTCTGCTTACCTACCTACCTATACCTACCTGTACACACAAACACACACACGCACGCAGGTGCACACACACAAAGGCATGCCAGGTTTGGTAGCACATATCTACAAATCTAGCACTTGGCAAGCAGAGGAGGATCAGAAGTTCAAGGTCAGCCTCAGCTACATAGTCTGTTCATAGCTAGCCCGGATTTCATAAGCACATAGCCTTTTTTTTTTCCTTTTTGCCAGATAGGATGTCACACATGTATAGTCATAACATCCAGAAGACAGAGAAATGGATTGTCACAAGTTTGAGCCCTGCTTGGTCTAATGATTTCCAGGAAAACCAGAACTAGAAAAGAGATTTTATTTCAACAAAATATTAAAAAAAGATTTTTAATCAGTTATTTGTTTTTCAGTTCTGGGAATGAAAGCCAGACCACATACATAAAAGGCAAGAACTCGACCACAGGGCTACATCCCCAGGCCTTGAAATTGGTATCTTGTAATCAGGTGTACCTTACCTACATCTTGTTGATATTTCACTCTGGCTACTGTCCAACAGCCACATTTTGTTTCTTCTATGTCCTTTTCTGTCATCTTATTCCTGCTTGAAAATTTGAAATGCCTCTGGTTCTCAGGTGACTCACCCATTTTCATGGTTTAGAGGTCACTTGAGTTACATTTCTGGTCTCTTCCCCCTTAGGGTTTCTATGGTTCTGAAGAAACACCTTAACTATGCAACTCTTATAAAGGAAAGCATTTAACTGGGTCTGGTTTATAGGTTCAGAGGTTTAGTCCATTATTGTCATGGGAGCACAAGCAGACCTGGTATCAAAGAAGTAGCTGAGACTTCTATATATATGGATCCACAGGCAGCTGGAAGAGAGAATGATACTGGGCCTGGCTTGAGCATTTGACATCTCAAAGCCTGCCACTAGTGATACATTTCCTCTAACAAAGCCACACCTCCTAATAATGCCACTCCCTATGAATTTATGGGGGCCACCATACCACTTGAGTTCCTGTCTCTTCCTAAATTTCTGATGGATGCCTCTGAGGACAGCATGGACAAAACAAGACTGTAGATTCCTTTGCTTACTTCTCCCTTCATGTCTTCCCTGTCTCAGTAGGTTGCACCACCCTCCATGCACTGTGAAGACCAAAACCCCTGGAGTTACCTTTGACCTTTTCTTTTTTTTCTCACATTAAGACTCACCAAGCTCAGCCATCACAGTATAGTCTGGTCCTGACTCCATCTTAATTTTCTTTCACTGTTTGCAATGTAGGCCAAGTTACTTTCTCTGCTGGAAACCTGCCAGCAGTTTCTCTGCCTCTGCTTTGGACTCTGTCCTCCTTACATTCCTCATCACAGGGACCAAAGTAATGGTAAATGTTAGTCAGATCTTAACACTTTCGCTTTGAATGGTTCCAGTACACTTAGTACAGAAGGCAAACCCTAACATTTTAACATAGAAGCAAAACCTTTAGCTTGACCTGTATCAGTGGTTATCTACCCAGGAAGGTTTTGCCCATAGGGAACATTATGCAGTGTTTAGGGACAGATTGGGAATTGTGACTGACATCTAGCATTGAGGTCTGGATCTGCTAAGCATCCTGCAGTATACAGAATAGTTTCAATAATAACATACTCTAGTTCAGCATTTCTATGCACATCCTTTGATCCCCAGCTTCTTCCTCGATTTTCTCCTGGTCATTATACTGAATTCACAATGATTTTCCTCCTTTTTTTTTAAAGACTGTTTATTATATAGTTTGTCAATCTGTCAATAAGTCCATTTAATGAAGCTGGGGATAGACTCTAAGGAGTACACATGCTAGGCAAGCACTCTACCACTGAGTCATGTAGACAGATTTTTAGGTTCTTAGCAAATCTGAGTAAGTGGTAAAAATGTCCCATACAAATTTCCTGACTCCCCCGTCTCCCAGCTCCATTATTAACAGCTCTGGTGTGGTTGCATTTATTAAAGCTGGTGAACGCATACCAACACATCATCCAAAAGTCCAGAGTTTATTGGTACACAAATGGTAATGAATGATGTATTCACCATTTTACCATACAGAATAGTATCACTGCTGTAAAAGTCCTCTTGTGTCTGCATGCTCAACTGCATATTTATCTCTCCCTAATAGCTGCATGTCTTTTTACTGTTTTCATAGTTTTGACTTTTCCAAAATGTTTTATAGTTAGAATCATGTACTGTGTAGCCTCACCATCCTTTCTTTCATCAGGAGAGTATTTGTGTATATGCTCACATGGTATATCTGTTGTATGCTCATGTGTATGTGCATGGATTTGTGTACCTGTGCATATGTATAGATGGCAGAGGAGAATATTGGGTTGTTGTGTTATTCTCCACCTTATTCCTTTGAGACAGGGTCTCACTGAATCTGGAACTAAGCTGGCAGCTAGGAGACTTCAAGAATACTCCTGTCTCTGCCTCCCACAGCACTGAGGTTATAGGCCTATGTGTGGTCATCCCCAACATTTATTTATTTATTGAAAAATGTGAATACTGACATACAAACTCAGATCCTTACACTTGTGTAGTAAATACTCTTCACCGTTGCATTGTCTTTTCAGCTCTAACGTAGCTTTTTTTTTGTTTTTATTTTTTAATTGATTTTATGTGCATTGGTGTTTTGCCTTCATGTTAAGTCTGTGTGAAGGTGTTGGATCCTGGAATCACAGGCAGTTGTGAGTTGCCATGTGGGTGCTGGGAATTGAACTCTGGTCCTCTGAACAGCCAGTGCTCTTAACCACAGAGCCATCTCTCCAGCCTAATGTAGCCTTTTCATACTGGCTTCTTTTATTTAGTAATGTATTTAAGATTCTTACATGTATTTTTGTGGCTTGATAGTTCATTTCTTTTTAGCATTGTTTGCATGCACCACAATTCATTTATGCATTCCTTTGCTAAAGGATAATTTGGTTGCTTCCAAGATTTGGCGATTGTGAATAAACACCCATGTGCAGGTTTTATGTAGATCTATTTCCAGCTCTGTTTTGAGCAGTGCCAAAGAGCATAGTTGATAGGATCATCTGGTACGAGTATGTTTAGTCCTGCAAGACCTCCCTTCATAAGTGGCCATACTATTTTACATTTCCTCCAGCAATGAATGGGGATCCCTATTGTATATCTGTGTCAGCATTTGGTGGTGTCACCCTAATTTATTTTTGCTATTGGAATACACAGATGATACTCATTTTGCCTACCCCAGCAAACATATAATACTTTCTTAGGTATGTTTGCTTGCTATTCTCTTTGATTAAAATGTGCTGTTTTCAAGAGCTAGGATCACGGGGCCCTAGGTTCAATCCTTAGGACAAAAAAAAATATGAAATAAAATATGAAACCCACCCCACCTAGATCAGTGCATGTCTGCTTTCTTCTCCACCAGAGAGGCCATTGTAATTACCTGTTTATAGCAACCACCTCCATCTTGTGTTCTTTTATCTCATCTCATTTTATCTTTTTCATATTATTTTTATTTGACTATAGATTTAGTTTGTAATCATGTTCTCCATAAACTCAAAGAACAAGGGCTTGTTTTCTCATGAGAGAGGGTAGAATTTAAAACAGACCTTCACTTTGTAGTCCAGGGTAGCCTGAATTTCCTTACGTAGCCCAGGCTAATTTTGTGATCCTCTAGTTCCCTCCTCTAAAGTGCAGGGAGATTATAGGTTTGAACCATCATGCCTGGTTTATGGCTTCCTCAGATCAATTTGTGTGTGTGTGTGTGTGTGTGTGTGTGTGTGTGAGAGAGAGAGAGAGAGAGAGAGAGAGAGAGAAAATGAGAATGTGCAAATGGAGGACAGAGGTCTATGATTGGTGTCTTTTCTGCCACTCTCTACCATTTTTTTTTTGAGACAGGGTTTCTTAGTGAACTTGGAGCTTAAATAGGCACACACTGTCATGTTTTTTTTTAGTGTGTGTTAAGGTTCCAAACTTAGGTCCTTGAGTCTGCATAGCAGATACTTTATATCCACTGAGTAGTTTTTCCAGCCTACCAGATCAGATTTATTTTTATTTTTATTTATAAAAAAGAATTTATTTTTACTTAAGTGTGTGTGTTGTCTGCATGTATGTATATGCACCAATTGCATGCCTGGTGCACACAAAGGTCAGAAGAGGGCAGGAGATCCCCTGGAACTGTAGTTAAGAATGCTTGTGAGCCATCATGCAGATGCTGGGAATTGAATCTGGGTTCTCTGCAAGAGCAACAAGTGTTCTTAACTGGTGAACCATCTCTCCAGTTTCCCCTAGCCCAATCTTTCAAAAAAGTTAAAAACATTTTTGAAAAAAAAGAAAACCCAACCAATCAAACCTTCTTTCTCTTACGTTAGAACACAGCTCCCTGCATTTCCACTATTACACAGGTCTGTTTAGTTTTCATGGGCTAGCTCTTTAGCTGATGGAAGATGGCTCTTCTGTCTTCTTAGTAGCCTTTTCCCTTTCCAGGCTAAGTGTATATTTTTCTTCAGTTATTTCTCATGTTAATAATGTTTTTAGACCTGCTTCTAGGTCCATACCTAACATTTTTGGGGAAGTCCTTTTGCTAAATGTCTAAAATCTGAAGTTATAAACCAGACCAGCAGAGAAAGGAGTCCCATTGTCTGCCTTAACAGTGATTTGGATCAGTGTTAGAGATTAAGATTGCCAAGTTCTGCTTGAGAACATGGTGAAGTACAGGGAACTAGTCTCGTCCCTGACACCTCCTCTCTACTAGCCCCTGCGCCAGTGATACGTACACAGTGTGAGCACCACAGCCCAAACTTAGGCAGCAGCACTGTGTCAGCCCTTGGTCTAGGGCTGTACATAATGGTGCCCTTGAGAGAATTAGCTCAAGGAAGAGGCCTGGGCACACACTGGCAGCAGCAGTGGCGTTCTAGGATCTTAGTTAAGGAGAAGGCATGTAGGTTGCTTACGGACACATTCTGTAGGTCCTAAGAACTTCTGGCCCCATAGGAGTGTAGCCAGAGGAAGGGCTGGTACATTTTTTTTTTCCCAGACAGGGTTTTTCTCTGTAGTCCTAGGTCTCCTGGAACTCCCTCTGTAGACCAGCTGGCCTCGAACACAGATCTGTCTTCCTCTGGCTCCTGAGTGCTGGGATTAAAGGTGTGTGCTACCACTCTCAGCTTGGTACAAGGCTTTTTAAAGCCTGAGGCCCAGGACAGGAGTCCCAGTTGATTAGGTTCAAGGTGGTGTAGATCTGTCCTAGTTAGACTGTGGACTTTATATTGTTTGCTGGAGTCATTTACTAGGGAGTGCCCCCAGTTGGACTTGGTGCTTTCCTGAAATTGTTGGAACTGGTGGGTCAAGCCTTGTACTGAGTGTGCACAGATGGGTCAGAAGTAATGATTCCCTGGTCTTCAGAGAGGACTGGCAGGACAGATGAGCAGGAACTAGGTTGATCATATTTGGGCTCCAGTGGCATGACCCATTTACCCCAGGGTTCTTGCAACGGTACTGTCATTTCTGTTATGTATTGTACGATGTAAAAGGCTGGGAAACCTCCCTTCCCTTCAGGCTGATATGTGACCATACAAGTCTCATAGTACCAGGGGTTTTATGTATAGCCTTAAAGGCATTCTAAAGGAATCTTTTCTGTGTGTGTGACACTTGACAATGTTAGCGCTGTCAAAGTGTTTTTTTCTTCTTCTCCGTATTAATGAGGAAATAAATCAGGTTAAGTGACTTGTCTAGCAGCACATTCTCAAGTAGGCCAGCTGAAACTAGAACTCGATTCCTTTGACTCTTTTTTTGGTATATTCTCTCTACTAACCCAAATCGTGTTCCTTACATCCCCCCCATCACCTCCAGATTTAGGCCATTCTGCCAGTTCTTTTCCTCCTGCTTCTCCTCCTCTCTCTTTCTCTTTTTTAGAACATTGCTATCCTAATTTTTATTATATAGTCACTTTGTTTTTCGGCCCGAATATAAAGTTTATTTAATATATAATAAATGATTTTATGAAATTTGACAGTTAATCTAACATCTTGAAACTTGACACTACATGTTAACAATATTAATTGTTCTCTTTCTTAGGTTAGTTTTATATTTGGTTATTATAGTAATATTTGCCTGAAATGGTCATTTTTGAAAACTTTATTAATTCTTTGTGGATTTAATATTATACATCCTAATCCCATACATCTCCCAATCCCTTTGTATCTGCCCTCTGCCCTTGCAACCTCTGCCCCAAAATACAATAATAGAAAATTTAAAAGAAAAAAAATATTGTCATGGAAGCTGTAGTGTGACACAGTGAGTCACATAGGATACCCTTTAGTCTATAAATCTTTACTTGCAAGTGTTCATTGCAATGAGTCATTGGTCTGGTTCTAGGTCTTTGGCTTTTGCTACACTATTGATACTGGGTCCTCGCTGGGAGTCCTTTTGGATATTCTGTTGTTATCCTGTGTCATGGAGATTCTGTAGCTTTGGATCTGCAGGACTGGATTCTTTACATGATCCAGCAGATCATAGATGGGGTAGATGTTGGTGTGGGCCAACTCATAGCCCTGGTTCTTGGTCTGGGTGGTAGCTGGGTTGGTCAGCCTGCCAGCTCTCCTGCATCCTCAGTGCCAGAGTGAGCTCTCCAGCACTGCCCTGGCTAGTTCACCCTATGCAGGCAAGAAGGGGCATGGCTAGTTTGCCTGCTCTCACATCGTTGTGGCCAGCTCACCCACACCGCTAGGACCAGCTCTACTGTGCTGCAGCTCAGGTGAGGTGCAGGGCCCACTCCCGGGTGCTACAGCTGATGAGGGGGACAGGGCCAGCTCTCCTGCTTTCATGCCCCTGTCCCCAGGGCAGCTCTCTCCCCTGCTATAGGTGGTGATGGGAAGCATCCTTTCCTTGCCCATGCCATCACATGGCAGTCAAGGGTGTCAGGACCAGATCTCCTACTCTCATGCTCTCAGGGCTGGCTCACCCATGCCCTGTCAACAGGGTCAGCTCTGTTATGCTGCCCAGGTGAAGTTCAGGGCCTGCTCTCTCAAGTGTTGCAGCTGGTGAGGGACAGGGCCAGCTTTCCCACTCTTATGGCCCCAGGGCCAGCTGGCCTGCTGCAGGTGGTGAGGGGCAAAGGGTGGGGGGGGCGCATCTCTTCCTGAAATGGTCATTCTAAAGTATTTATAAAAGATTAAAATACATTAAGGTAAAAAACATTTAATATATTTTCATAAAACTAGTTTTAAAGTGCTAACCCCAAAATATAAATTTATTTTTCTTTTTCACTGAGTGCATACTTTTATTAATCTTTACAGATGTCCCTTTATTCAGACTTTACAACAGTCTTGGTGGTGGTGTCATTCAAAGAAACATGGTTAACTAATTTTGGTATGCTCTGCTAGGGAGAGGGTAGATTCAGAACATAGGGCTGGGGTCAGCTGACTTGCTTGAAGTGTGGATTTTTCTCTACTACTTTGCAAACCATGTGATTTCATAAATACTTAATTTGGCCTGGGAAAGGAATGTCTTCCAGATTTGTTTTTACATTTGGAGAAATTAATTTTCTAGCATATTCAACAAGCAGAGAAACCTCCCCTGCTTACCTGTCAAAGAACTATCTGGAATTAAATGTCAGTTGTGCCAAGGTTCAGAAACTGCTGAGAATTTTGAGTAGTCAGCACATCTCTGCCCACCTTCGCTTTCATGACTTGGACAGGGTGATAGGCAGCAGGGGTAAAACCAAGAGTCTTTCATGTGTGTTAGGCAAGTTCTCTACCAATGAACTACATCTTTGGCGAAAGACTGGAGACAATGTTAAAGACTTTATAAGCAGTGAATGTTAGGCCTTTTATGTTTTAATGCTTACTTTTTTATAATTTTAGTAGGAAAAGTTGACTTGAAGCATGTATCTGAACTGGTTTTTGTAGATTGCCTTGGTAATCATCTATGAGAATGGATTTACCTGGAGCATAGGCAATTTAGCAGTGGCTTCACCCCTTCCCCCCAGGATCTATTAACTGCCAGTAGCTTCTCAGTTAGGGATGGAGCCCATGAACCCCTCCCACACCCGTTAGAATGTGGATTGGCTAGGTCTTATGTCTTGTGACTGCAAAGTAACCACGGTGGATTCCTGAGTACAGTAGCTGTGTATGTGCACAGGACAACATTTCATACCACTCCTTCCCGTCCTTTGCCCTCTTCAGCAGTGTTCCCGGAGCCTTGGAGAGCAGGGGAGATGATGCGGATATAGATGGGTTTAGGAACTGAGCACTCAGTTGTTTCTTAGCACTTTGACTAGTTAAGAGTCTCTGCAGTAGCTGCTGCCTATGAGAAGAGAGGCTTCTCTGACTGAGATTGAGAACAGCACGGATCTGTGGTATGAAAGTAAATACTTAGAAGACAGTTGACAACATGTCAACAGTAGTAGGTTCCCTTTAGGTCTTACATCCTCCTAGCTTTTGACCAGATTTACAGTAACAGGTATGATTTCCCTCTTATGGAGCCAGCCTCAGATCCAATTAGAAATTGATTGGCTATCCCCATAACAACCATGCCACTACTTTACTAGTGGGTATATCATGCCTGTTAGATTGGTGTTGTGACATACAGGGTCCACAGCTGGGTACAGCCATTGATGATTTCCCCCTCCTCTGGAGTCCTGCAGAACAGCTTCTAGCACATGAGAGCTAGCTAGCAAGAATCGTACAGATCATTTTCAGCTGGATTTCTCCGTATCCTGGAACTCAAGTGTGTAGTTACTTCACAATAGGTCTTTACCATCTGGTTTAGTAAATAACCCAGAGCAGAGGCAACAGCCTATGTTATTTTTAGGTTTCTAGGGGCTTCCCTGATCAACAGCTCATAAAGAGGTACCCTGTAGCTGGCAGTGGTTCAACACTGAATTTTTAAAAAGTATTTTATATGTATGAGTGTTTTGCCTGTATGTTTGTCTGTATATCTTGAGCATGCCTGGTCCCTGCAGAGGCTAGATGAGGGCATTAGACCCCTCGGAACTGGAGTTACAGTTGAGTGCTGCTGTGAGTGCTGGGAAGGTAATCCTGGTCCTCGGAAGAGCAGCTGTTGAGCCATCTCCACAGCCCCCTAGTTCAATTTTTTTTTTGTTTTTTTGAGTAGGGTTTCTGTACATAGTCCTGACTGTCCTGGAACTCCCTCTGTAGACCAGGCTGTTCTCAGACTCAGAGATCTGCCTGCCTATGCCTCCTGAGTGCTGGGTTAAAGGCGTGGGCCATCACTGTCCAGCAATATTTTTAATAGGAGTTTCCTGTTTTCAACTGTTTCTGAATTGAAGGCATGACCAGAGCTTCCTATTTATTTTCAAAGCTTTCTCCAGGCTTGGTATTATGTCTCCTTGATCTGGATAACCACATCTACCTCCATAAATTTGAGTTTCATTGTGTCAGTCTAAGCACTCAAGAGTCACTGTAATTATCCAGGTGTGTACGCCCTTTAGTAAGCTCTCTAGTTTCCAAGAGAACCTTTTAAAAGATATCCACCATGATTCAAGACTCCATTTTATTGAATGAGAAGTTAATAGCTGCTTTAGTTTACTGGTAGTTATTGTTATTGGTAATTTAATTATTATTGAGAGACTAAGAATCCTTCCAAGCCCCTCTTAGAAATTACTTGGTTTATTCCTCACAAGTACCCTGTGGAGTAGTCCCCCTGCTGTGTGTTTATGTGTAAGATGTACACAGTATAGAATTTCCTATCAAGTATGTTGAGGTGCACTGTGTGGTAGTGTTAAGTGTCTTTACAGTATAGCACAACTGAGCTCTGGGGGGTTTCTTCTTACTTTCCTTAAATTTTCTTACAACACAAGAGCTGGAGATGCCTCTGTGACTGTCAGAAAGACTTCCGTACAGCATTGCTAGTGACATAGCAATTGCCTGCTAAATAATTTCGAATATTTAAGATTGTTTTATTAATATTCTGGAAGTCATTTAGTGAGACATTTAAACTGAAAATTGCCTTGATTAAGAGGACCAGTTTACTTCAGCTGTTTGCTCTGAGTAGGAAGCAATTTTCCATGTATTTATTTGCTCAGCAGTATTTCCTGAAAACTGATAAGTTTTTCCTACTTGCTGAGCCTGGGAGAGAGTTGGAGGTGAAAGAAAACTCTTTTTTTTATTGGCTTTATTCTTTCAGTGTTTCTGTGTAAGCAAGTGAGGAGCAGGCTTCTGTGGAGAAGCCATCTCCTGTAGCTGGAGCTTTGCTTTTGTAGGACAGCCTCTTCATAAACAGGAAGGGAAGTCTGAACTGGAGCAGAATTTCAGAAAATCCTTCATTTTACTTTTAACTACTTAAGTGACACAAAAATATTTGGCTATTCCTACTGCTTTGGAACTATGGATTGTAGGAGAAACAGAAAACACCCTGTTCAGTGACTTTAAAAGTGACAATGGTTTGTAGATTCTCTTTGGTCACTGACAGTCCTGCTCCCCCCTCTCAGAGTTTCTCTGTATATCTTGGAAGTCTCTCTATAGACCAGGCTGACCTTAACCTCAGATACCTGCCTCCCTCTGTCTCCCAAGTGTTGGGATTAAAGGAATGTGCCAACATGCCTGGTTCTTAATTACTGAATTTTATGCCATAAAATCTTGGATAACTTTCCCGTTTTACTTTAGTTTTTAAAAATTTCCTAAAAGTTTTCTTAGCATGATTCGATTTCAGCAGTGTTTCTGTGACCTTTGCTGTTGTGATCTTTGTGTCCCTCTTTCTGAGCTTTCAACTGTCTCTCTCTTCACTTTATGCTCATTAAGATAAAAAATATAAATAATTGGGCTCATTTTCTCAGTGGATTGCAGTGTTTCCCACATTGCTGGTGTCTTAGTAAGTTTTGAATAGTATTTTCATCCTTGTAGAGTGTTTGCCTTGGTTAGGTAGAAGGTGTGGAAAGTTTTCTGTGGCCGAGTGGTCCTAAGTTTGTGCTTGCAAAGCCTTTTCTTCCTTCAATGCCATGGTTCAGTTCTTTGGTATTCCTTCAGAAGTTTGCAGGGTGGCTGTACAAAAAAAAAAAAATGCTTCAAAGATGCTCAGGTAACCTTTGCTTTATCACTGCCTAATTTTTGGGAGTAATTTTTAGATTAATTATCCAGCTATAATAAAGTAGATTTTGGAGTTCCTAGTAGCATGTTAAAGTAATAGTAATTTACTTAAAAATATGCAGTTTAGCCATTTTAAGCATTTCTTATTAAAGTATATAAAGAAAGCCAACATTACTTTTATGTTTTAAGTCTATTAGTCTAAATAATGTACATTATCAGGTTATAAAAGCTGATTGTTTTAGGCTTTTATCTGTTGCAAATAAAGTTAATAACTTTAAGATTTCTTCTTTCGTCTGTCCATCCTTCCTTTTTTTCCCTCTTCCTTTTTTTTTTTGAGTCAGAGTCTCACTCTGTAGCTCTGCCTGTCCTAGAACTCACTCTGCATATCAGGCTGGCTCTGAACTCAAAGAGATCCACCTGCTTCTGCCTCTGCCTCACCAGTGCTGGGATTAAAGGCATGGTCTACTTTAATTTTAAGATTTAAACTTTAAATGTAACATAAGATTTATATATCATAGTATAAAGGTCCATAATACATTTCTATATTTTATGTATAGTTGAATAAAGTAACATGAATAAGAAAAACCTCAGAAAATGAAGCTAACAAAGATCTCAAAACAGTGCTATATGAAGTATGATAATTATCAGAAGAAATCATAAAGCCATTTGGGCCAATGATTGTGTTTGACTAGAATTATTATTACTTTATACTCAGGTAAATAAATGACTTCCTTTCACAAAAAAGGCTTGATAACTCAGAGTTGAAGTAGCCTGGCTTATGCAGGTTTCAGATGTAACTCAGGCTGCAGTTGCTATAGCCCATTTCACTGAAGGAATGGGGACAACAGTTTGTTTGTAACAACCATGGAACTGAGTACAAAGAAGCCAGTGACCTCTGGACTTCTGTGGCTGTGCATATGAAGGAGGAATTGTTTGAAGATGAGAAAAGCTGCCAGTAGACTTGGGATATTCTTTCTCCTTGTTTTCTGCAGAATTGTTTAATGGTCCTACTCCAGAAAAACAAAACGCCAAGAAAGTCTCATTGGAAGAAATTACTACTGTTCTCAGAAGAATCTTGGGTCTGAAAAGCAAAATATAATTAGATATTCGTATCCCAAAGTGATAGTCATTAAAAACATTGCTTCTCCCTGTAAAATGGCAGCATTAATTGTTGCTGTTTCCTATACTAAGAAGGATGGTGCATGCCTGTGGCGTCTTCCTCAGCAGTTCTTGTTATGCTCCTGTTTACAGCTGTCTCCAGCTCCAGTGGTTGAGAAGTCCTGAATCTGGGTCACGCTAATTCCTTGGCTTGCTTTTTACATCGTTTAGACGTTGGACATTATTTTGAGAGTAAAACCTATGAATATTTGTCAGATGAGTGAGCTGGTCACAGCAGTTGCATACTTACTTTGTTCTCCCTTTTTTTCTTCCAAGGTGGTTAACAAAAATCTGGCAGATCTCTTTAGCAGGTACTATATAAAATATGTCTGCAGGTAACGGAGCAGCTCAGCCTTTGGTACACTGCTCTTGGTTATATACTAGTATATAGTATATATACTAATGATCAAGTTTGGGTCAATATTACAAGCCTTTATTTAAAATCTGTTGTCCTTGGAAACAGTTTAGAAAAAATTTTGGATAACACCTCATTTTGATTCATGCCATCTTGTAGCTGTCTTTTAGTAAACAGAGATGTTTGTATTTGAAATTAATACCCTGATTAATCATTAGATACTACATGTTCCTTGATATGGTTCCTCTCCCATTAATGATGCATCTGTGCCTGTATTTTTTATATACTTTTAGGTAGTTTTATTCCCTATTTTCAAAGATTTATTTATCTATTTTATGTATGAGTGCTCTATCTGCATGTATGCCTTTATGCCAAAAGAGGGCACTATATCTCATCATAGATGGTTATGAGCCACCATGTGGTTGCTGGGAATTGAACTCAGGACTGCTGGAAGAACAGCCAGTGCTCTTAACCTCTGAGCCATCTCTCCAGTAGTCTAGGTAGATTTCTTTTTTGTTGTTGTTGCAAAGTGAACTTGGATATTTATTTATTGGGCTATGGAAGGGGAGAAGGGGGAAGAGGAGAGAGAGAGAGAGAGAGAGAGAGAGAGAGAGAGAGAGAGAGAGAGAGAGAAACAGGGGGAAGGGGAGAACTGGGGGAAAGGGAGAGACCGAAGCTGCTGAGGGGGGGGGAAGCCGAAGTTTTCTTTATAACTGGTAGTGAGTACCAGACCTTAATGTTCTGGTTTAGGATGTGGTTCAGAAATCTGGGGTCATATTGCATAACTGGAATCATATAATTGAATCTGTGACATCATTAGCTGCTTTGTCTTAGGTAAGGAATGATAAGATGTAAGGTGGGAAAATTAGTGTGGTAGTTATGATAAGAGAATGATTAATGTTTCAGTAATGTCTTGAAATATACTGTTATATTTCTATCAATCAAAAGTTTAACATAAAATTTAAACTAGTTGATAGAGAATTTTACTCACTACATTTATGAAAAATCATTTGGTGGTTTAACCTCAAGTATTGATTTATTAGCTATTCTTTTATTTTTTAGCTATTCTTATGTGATAAAACAATTTATTATAAAAATATGAAAACTTTATGTCTGTTTTAAAGACCCAAGATAAGATGATTTTTAGGAGTCAGTTATCTGAGACCCCTTCCTTTAGGAGTCAGAGATGTGAGTGACAGGAACTGTGAAGGAAAGAATGGGTATGAGGAGACTAATGGGAATAAACAAGGTACATACGGCTGCAGACAGCAGCTGTTCACACTTGGCCTAAAGGTGATGGATGAGAGACTGGACTTAGGGTAGGATCTTTGAACATCATGTGTGTGTGTGTGGTTTGTTTGTTTTATTTTTTAAAAAGATTTATTTATTTATTTATTTATTTATTTATTTATTTATTTATTTATTTATTATGTATACAGTATTTGCCTGCATGTCAGAAGAGGGCACTATATCTCATCATAGATGGTTATGAGCCACCATGTGGTTGCTGAGAATTGAACTCAGGACCTCTGGAAGAGCAGTCAGTGCTCTTAACCTCTGAGCCATCTCTCCAGCCCTGTTTGTTTGTTTTATCAGGTAAAAGGCACCATACTTAAATGGCTGTAGATTAAAACAAAACAAAATAAAACAAAAACTAAACTCAAAAGGTTTGGGTTAATTTGTATATCTTTACTTCAGTATTATGTTTGGTTTCTTTAAATTAAAATTATTCCCATGATATTCATAGGTCTAGGTTTTAATGTGATAAATGTTTAAAAAACAGCAAGTAAACTATAGTACAGAATAGAGGATACATTTGACAGAATGCCATAAAATAGCCAAATAATATTGCATGAGTTGGATATCCTGCTCTCTCCTACCAGGAGCTGGGGATGAATCTGTGGCTTGGCAAATTCTGTACCACTGAGCTACATCCCAGCTTTTGAATTCTCCCTGGACTTGAATGTGATTCAGTGGTAGAAGGCTTGCCCAGCATGTGCAAAACCCTGGATTTGAAAGAAAAATGAACATAAAGTATGTTCAATTACAATTGTATGCAAAAATACTGATTTTGAGCTGTCCATTTAATTAAAATGGGTGGATTATGTAAGAGGAAGATGAAGAAGAGTACTGAAAAGTGTGGGAAATACTGATTGCAGTAATTTGTACATGTTATGCTTGAAGGAAAGGTCTGTTCTGATATCTACATATCCACAGACAGTGCCACACCATAGGAGGTCCTCTGTACTGCAGTTCAGCATCCATTGATTCAGTTAACTGTATCATCTCTTTGAAAGAAAAGCATTGCATCTGTGCTGAACAAGTATGAACTTTTTCTTGTCAGCATTCCCTAAACAATACAGTCTAACAGCTATTCACTTAGTTTATTTATTTATTTTTTTGAGACAGGGTCTCTTTATGTAGCTCAGACTGTCTTGGAACTCACTCTGTAGACCAGGCTAGCCTGCCTCTGCTTCTCGAGTGTTGGGATTGAAAGTATGTGCCTAACAGCGAATTGTATATTATTATTTATGTTGTTTTGGGACATCTACAATAGAAGGTTTAAGTCTATAGAGAGTTGAGCAAAATATTACCCATTTTACATAAGGATCTGTGCATACATATGCTTTAGAATTCATGGGAGTCAAATCAATCCCTTGTGTATATTGAGGGACAGCTGTATTTGATTCTGTAAAATGGACAGTGGTAAATTAATGTGAGTAACTTAATCTTGGGTTGGAAAAGCTCAGACTGAAAACTTGGTGTTTATTTTGAGATATATTGTTACAAATTAACATTCTCTTTGATACTTCTGTTTTTTTTCTCTGTAGATTTATTTTATTTGTATGAATGTTTTGCCTGTATCTATGGATGTGCATGACTGGTGCCTGAAGGCGTCAGAAGAGGCTGTCAGGTCTTCTAGAATTGGAGTTATAAATGGTTGTGAGCTACCATGTAGGTGGTGCGAGCCAAACTTGGCTCCTCTGCAAGAGAAACAAGTGCTCTTAAGTGCTGAGCCATCTCTTCAGGTCCTCCCATCTTTAAAAATGATTTATTTTGTGTGACTATTTTGCCTGAATGTATGTCTCTGTACTATGTGTGCCTGATGCCCTCGGAGGTCAGAAGAGAGCATTGGAATTCCTGGAACTGGAGTTACAGATGCCCATGAAACACCATGTGGGCTCTGGGAATTTCACCCAGGTCATCTAGAAGAACAACCAATGTTCTTAACTGCTGAGTCATTTCTCCAACCCTTAGTTACATTGTTTTTGATCCGCCATTGTCTTACAGCATGAAGAAATACTGTAGAAAACATATTCAACTCTTTGGTAAAGATTTGGTTAAAAGGCCTGAAATCTGACACTCTGGGCACTGGTCCCTCTGCCTAGCCCTTTAGAGGGCTGGTGCTGTTACAGTTTCCTCTTTTTGGAAGTAGCACACACACACATACAAAAAAAAAGCTTTGGGAAAAAAAAAGTTGCCAGAATTATACCACAGAAAACTTGTAAGGGTGTGAGTCAGGACTTGTCAGTTGTTAAAGAAATATGCTCAGTTGGCAAACACATTAGGCACACATCCCTGCAGTGGCAGTCATCCCTATGTGCCTTTCTTACCCCACACCTCCTCGCTTTGTCTCTCTATGTATTTGTTAGCTTTTTTTCCCAGATGGAGTAGCCATGTGGCAATCCTTGGTCAGTGAGATGGAGGTGGAAATTGTGAATGAAATCATGAAGTCACAGTTCCGTGTCCGCCCCCCCTCCCCCGCAAAGCCTACCCCTCCCCCCTTTTTTCTTTTTGAGACAGGGTTTCCCTTTAGTCCAAGCTGGCTGGTAAAACTTATAGTCATCTTGCTTCTGCCTCCCCTACATACTGGGATTACAGATATGTACTGCCACACTTGATGGGATGATACCCCCCTCAAACCCATTTCTTATTTCTTCTGCATGATGACAAACTATAGCGATATTTTGGAAACATCTGGAAAAGGCCAAGCAGTTTAGCCTTTATACAGGCTAAACATGAGTGTGTGTATGGTTATGTTTTTCATGTTGAAGGAGCTGAATTTGGGATGGATGATGTATATATGACAGCTCTGTGCCATTGAGGCCCATCCCTTCCTTATATAGTATTCTTGAACTGCAAGGCCAAGTGTCAACAAGTGCCTCCCTCCAAACTTGAATTTCATGGGAAGAATAAACCTTTAAAATTATAAATAGTTTTTTAAAAATTAGTGTGTGGATGTGGGTATGAGTACATTTATACACATGCACACACATGTAGCTGCATGTGTACACTCTAGGCAATGTGCTTGTGTAGAAGTCAGAGGACAGTTTGGTGGCATCAGTTCTCATTTTACCTCACGTGGATTCAGGAGATAAAAACTCTCCAGGCTTGGGAGGTAAGCTCCTTTATATTCCTTAAGGAATACATTGTTCTGATCCATTCTCAGTATGATGTATGCTTAGAGTTCATCAAAGTTAAAGGTAAGTAGGAGGCTCTAGGGTATTCTCTCTCCTAGCTGGTGACTCTAGCTATTTGTCTCAAAACTCTGAAAGTTGGAAAGTTACAGACAGTCTGCTATGTGACTAAGGCCACCATCAGAAAAAGGGGCCGTCTCAAGCCCCATATTACTCATTGGGTAGGCTTTATGTTCTAAACCAATAAAATGACGAACTTAAGAAGGGCAGTGGTGTTGCACGCCTTTAATACCAGCACTCGGGAGGCAGAGGCAGGCAGACCTCTGTGAGTTTGAGGCCAGCCTGATCTACAAAAGCTAGTTCCAGGACAACTAGGACTAGGACTGTAACACAGAGAAACCCTGTCCCGAAAAACCAAACTAACTAACCAACCAACCAAACAAACAAACAAACAAACAAACAAGGGGCTTATGTTAGGTTGTGAATCTCTATAATACTGGCCTATGGAAAAAAGAGAGCAGGAATTTCTTGTGGTCAGGGACTTAAAACCACTGTCTTGTACCAATCAGCACATCCACCATTTTTGCCTTTTCTCTATCCTACTGTCCATTTATGCAGAATGGTCTATTAAAAGTGTTCCATTTTAATTAGTGTTGAACTGATTATTACAGAGAGAGGATCAATCTTATTTCCCACACCTCTGAGCCATCTTACCTGCCTGGACCAAGGGAAGAGTACCCTTTACCTTGTTGAAGCCATTGTAATTTGTACTTCCTCTAACATGTCTCTCTACCTTTGTCTCTAACAGATAAATTAGTTTCTGTGCCCTGGTGACAATATGTCAGAAAATTTGGAGACTTTTGATTTTAATTTGCAAGGGATTTTTTTTTTGAAATTTTTGGAATTGCTTCTTTTAGACTTGATTGACTGAGCTGGATATCCAGCCAGATGGATGCTGGCTACTTGCTGGAGAGTTGAGAAATGCAGGGACATTCAAAAATAGTCTGTGGTATTTTCCACTACCATTTCATCTTTAGGTCTTCTGGCTTTATCTACTTATATAACCTATAGAAACTATAGCACTCCCTTCAACTGGAGAGAATTTCGGTAACTATAGCATAATTAGGATCAGTCTGGGCTGGTCCAAGATAGGAGCTTATAGTCTAGATCCTCCTGTATGCCCATGTTCACTGTCCATTTTCCTATGTGTTAATGGATTCTAAGTCTATCCATATGCATAGCTTCATGACTGCCACCTGAGAATGTATGTGCAGTTAGCTTCTGACGAGGATCACAGCAAACACCCCTGTTGCCTTGGTGGATTTCAGGTTTGAACTTTAAACAGTAGGGATTAGTTCTTGCCTGTATCAGAATTGTAGACTGGAATTGTACAGAACATACTTATTTTGTGTGTGAGTGTGTCTGGTTCCTTTTGTTCAGCATCCATATTATTATGTATAATTATAAACTATCCTCAGTGCTGTATAGCATTCCATTATGTAAATATACCCTAACTGTTGGTGGGCATTTTGGTTGTTTCCAGCTTTAATTATTGTGAATACTGCTGTTAAGAATGTTCTTGTACACGTGTTTTGGTAATCGTATGGTTGGTTAATATGTGTAAGCATTGTCTTGTGTATGTACTTGAGACTAGAATAGCAAGATGAGAGGGTATCAGCAACACATAGGGTTCTTGACTCTTGTTCTCACTGGCACTTGTTTTTAACCTAGTCATTCTGGGTTTCCAAGTACCTGTTCATATGTTTTTTTACTTATCCTTCTGTTGGGTTGTCTTCTAATTTTTGTTTTTTTTTAATATAGCAGGTTATAATTCTTGTCAGATATTTATATTATGAATTATCTTTTCTTACTCTCTGGGTTACTCTTTCACTATTTTAGATGTTTTTCAGTTATCATTTTTGATCAGATAAGGTTTGATTTCAGTCTGATTTCATGTTTTTCAGGCTGCCCTTGAATTTGCTATGTAACACAGGATGACCTTGAACTGATTTCCGGCCTCCACTTCCCCAGTGGTGGAATTACAGGCAATACGTTACCACACCCAGTTTATGTAGCACCAGAGCTAGAATGCAGGACTTTTTGCATGCGAGACAACCTCTCTACTAACTGAGCTATACCCTCAGTTATGTTAAGAATCCTTTGAAGAAAAAAAAAAAAAAGAATCCTTTGAAGAGTAGGTCCAATGTATGTGTAGTTTGGATGGCCTTGTTTTCCTTCCTGGTTAATGCTTCTTACATTCTTACTGTCTGGCTACTGTGCTGTCACACAGATGACGGTACGCATTTTCTTCCAGAGGACTTTACTGCTTGACCTTTGCATTCCACCTGCATCCTTCTGTACTTGCTTTTTACTGTAGGATGTGAAATGCTGCAGGAAATTTTTTTCCCCAAATGGATGTTTAGTTGAGTCTTCACCATTTATTAGAAAGATGATCTTTTTTTGTTGTAAATCAGGTAACCACTTATTTAGGGGATGCTTGTCAACTCTGTTTTATTGTGTTCTATTGGCCAGATTTTCTCCATTTGCAAACACACTGGTCCAGTTATTATAGCTTTATGGCAGGCTTCCTCTTTTTTAAAATTGTTTTTATTGAGCTATATATTTTTCTCCACTCCCCTCCCTTCCTCTAGGTTTCCTAACTCTTACTATCAAATTCTCTAGTTTTGTTCTTCTTTAAAATGGTCTCAGCTAATTTTGGGAATTGCCATCTGGCTAGGTGGAGGTATATTTATTTTGTAAGCCTTTAAATCACACTATATATATCCCTCAGCTTGCTGTCTGGCATGCTGGCATTAATCTACTTAGCCATATAGAGAACCCAGTTAGCATCTCTACCCTTTTAATGGATTTGCAAGTTTTTTAAGTGAAGTGGAAATATTTTTGTGTTTCATAGATTATACACACATTTAAAATCAGTGCTCACTTTTAGCATCAATAACTGTAGTGTGCAGTAATCATTCTTAGTTCAAATGTGTATATTTAATTGCACTGACACTTGATTTTCTCATTTGTAAGTAATCAGCTGTTTCGAATATCATTATGACCAGATCCGTAGACGTGGTGTTTGGGAATTAGTTTGTTTCAGAAACATGAGACGAGAAGAGTGACTGCGTCCATCTGGAAATGTGAGTCATCTTAACATGACATTTAAAGGCAGTAGTCCTTGTTAGTAACAGTCTGATTTTTGTCAGTCTGAAGATGTTCTTTTTAATAACCTGCCTTCTTTTCCTTTCCATTTAATGTTAATTCATATGGCAGAGATTGCAAGGTTTTAAAGTAAAACGGTTATAATTTATTTACAAAATTAATCATTTGTAGCTTTTGTTATTTTAAAGTAAATTAATTTTATAAAGTTTTTAAATTAAAAAAGCTTGTGAATAAACATCACATATAATAACTAACCAGATCCAAAGTATATACACCTCAGTAAACTTCTTTATAGTTAGGATAGCCATTCTGAAGCTGTAGAGTTTCATATTGGGTTTTACATTTTCACTATTGAATACATTGTATTCACTACCAAAAATAAAAAATCAGTGACAGAATTAGAGCTAAAAAAGCCAATTAATATTATGTCTTAGTTATTGCTGTGATGAAATACATGACCAAAAGCAGCTTGGGGAGGAAATTTGGCTTACACCCTGAGTCACAGTTCACTAAGGAACGCCAAATCATAAACTCAAATTGGTGGGAACCTGGAGGCAGGCGCTGATGCAGAGACCTTGGAGGAGGGCTGTTTACTGGCTTGCTTTTCATGGCTTGTTCAGCCTGCTTTTTTATAGAACCCAGGATCACCAGTCCAGGGATAACACCACCCACAGTGGGCTGGGCCTCCTTCATCAATAACTAATTAAGAAAATACCCTATAGCTCTAAGCTGATTTTTTGATAGAGGCAGTTTTCAATTGAGGTTCTCTTCTCTCAAATGACTCTAGCCTATGTCAAGTTAACATGAAACTAGTCAGCACATGTCATATCCTCTTTCATAACTCATGTCTGTTAGTGCATTCAGCCCTTTCCCATCCTCTAGTAGTTCTTGTTTTCTTTGCTGAATGGAGACTATAGGTAGGAGAAAGATGTGTAGATCCCTGGGTAAGGGAATGTATGCTAAACAGCTTGGAAATTGAAATATGTGGCTGCCATAAGAACTCTGGGAAACTTTTTTGTTATTTTTAGAAATAGGTGAACAAGTAATTAGAGATCTGTGTGCATAGGAGCTGTATGAGTGATTTTTGTTCCTCCCATTTGGTTACTGAGTGCTAAGAGCAAAGTACATGCTTGATTCAGAAATTGAAACTGAAGGTGAGTTATTTATTTAAACACTTTGTAAAATACTTAAAACAATGTATCTCATTTATAATGTAATTTTCGTAGAATTAATCTTGTACAGATAAAATAGCACTTAATCATGTTATATTTCACTTAGATGAAAGCTCAGAGTTGCTGTGCTGCTGGGCAGTGTATTTACACAACTGTAGAGTGGGTGAGGTTTCTTTTGTGTTCACAGATCAGGTATATGTTTTTGCCTGAAGAGTTGAATGACAGCCTTTGCCGCTTAGGTATTTGCTGACTACATGCTGATTTTCAAACTCTGTGTAAATGCTGGAATAGAAAAGCAAGTAAACAGATATGATTCAGATAGAACTTTCCACTCAGAGTTGAACAGAGGAGGTTCATAGCGTGTCTTACTTGCATTTGGTGACTTTGCTTGCTGGTAACAATATAATTTGGTATTTGTGTTTGTGTAAGGTAGCTACATCCTGGGACCCACAGTGCATGCTTACGACACTGAGCTGTATCTGTACCATTTTTTCTAGACTTACATGCCTATAATAAGGTTTAATTTATAAGTTACATTTAGTAAGACATTAATAATAGTAATACTAAACAGAACAGTTATAACAATACACTATGATAAAAGTTACAAGAAAATGAATCTCTTCTCTTCTCACTGCAACTTGCTGTACTGTGCTTCCCTTTTTGTGGTAATATCAGAAAATGCTATGTGCTCATCAGCCACTTAGTGTGGTATGGTTACCAGATCAGCTATCACGGGTTACTGTGTAAGTAATTCTTACCTAGTAGCCTGTCATTACATCACAGCTCCTGCATCATTCATGTCTCTTCATCTTATCCTATCTCCTTAAATCATGTGCCAAACAAACCCTTCCTCCTTCTGTCAGGTGTTTGGTCATAGCATGTAGAAATAAGTAGTATAATTCTGTTTATGTTGTTATAGATTGTTATTGTAGGAGGAAGAATGTATACTTAACTGGCAGTCCAATCCTCCAGAGCACACCTGGGCTTATTTTATTTATATAGTTCTGTGTTTACATCTTTTAAACCACTATCAATTTGTCAATGTCTCTTCACTTCTATTGCCACTGCTTTAGTTATTTTTAATTAAAATAAAAAATTGGGCTGGAGAGATGGCTCAGTGGTTAAGAGCATTGCCTGCTCTTCCAAAGGTCTTGAGTTCAATTCCCAGCAACCACGTGGTGGCTCACAACCATCTGTAATGATGTCTGGTGCCCTCTTCTGGCCTGCAGGCATACAAGCCCACAGAATACTGTATGCATAATAAATAAATAAATAAATATTTTTTAAAAAATTAGCTGGGTGGTAGTGGTACACATCCTTAATCCAATCTAGCACTCTGGAGGTAGAGGCAAGCAGATTTCTGAGTTTCAACCCAGCCTGGTCTACAGAGTTAAGTTCCAGGACAGCTAGGGCTACACAGAGAAACCATGTCTTCAAAAAAGAAGAAAAACCACAAAAACAAACAACCTTCCCAAAACAACAACAAAACACCCCCCCCCCAAACTGCATATGGGTGTTTTACCTGCATATCGGTGTACTTGGTGCATCTGTGTCAAAAAAGGGTGTTGGATTCTTTGGAACTGGAGTTGGATACTGTTGTGAACTACATGTGGGTGCTGAAATTGAACCTGGGTCCTCTGAAGATCAGCAAGTTATCTTAACCATTGAACCTTTCTCCAGCTCCACCGCTTTAGTTCTGGTAGGTGTTCTGTCTCCTCCAGTGATTACAGCAGCCTCTTGCTGTTCTTTGGTCAGACCTCAACCTTATTGTGTTCTAATTCCTCCATTTTGTTTGGAATAGCTCAGGAGATCCTCCGTGCCTTAGTTTTCTCAGTAGTTGGGACTTCAGGTATATTTCACGTGCCAGCTCCTGTTTTGAAGTCAGATCATTTTGCTCAGATGCATGTGTAGAAATTCTGGAGCTCTCTAAGCGATATACTCCTTGGTTGTGTTTACAGCTTGGCTAAAAAGTAGCTGGGGAGAGGGATTAGAATTTTGGAAGGCTTTCGTGTTTTTAACCACGACTGGAGTTCTTTTAGGCTTAATGATTATTTACCTCAGTATACGCTCAAAAAAGCAGTCATACTGCTTTGTGATAATATATAGTTCTGTTTCAGTATATTGAAACAGTGATTGTGTGCAAATAACAGTTGAACCTGTTCTTATACAGTTGGATTTGAAATATCATTTCTGCCCTTTGAAGCTAATAGCTTTATAAGCTATTGGCTTATTCCTCCGATACTCCTGCAATATTTGGCTTACTTTACAGTGTTTATTTAGTTGACGAAAAGAGTTGATTTCTTTCCTTCTTTTCTTCTCTCCTTTCTGTCTCTTCCTGCTTATCTTTATCTCTTTTCCTTTCACTGTATTGCCCAAGCTTGCTCTGAACTACTGTGCTAGGTGCCCCTGCCAACTCTGAGTACTGAAACTACGGACTGGTGGTGTTGTACTGGGGAGAATTTCCTAATTTATAATGGTGATCAGTAGTTTTCTCAATGTGGTTGGTACCCCATGTCAAAGAAGGAAGTTGACAGATTATTGAGTAAAAACAGCATGTTTACTAGTATGGGGGTTATTGTGATATAGGTATAGTTAGAAAAGACACCATTACTCTTCTTACTGTAGTACCCCAAAACATTACAGAAACAACTTAAGAGAGGAGATTTATCTTGGGTCACAGTTTCACAGGGTTCAGTCCATTATGGTGGGAAGGCTAGGCAGAGTAGCTCATATAGTGGAAGACAGCAAGAAGCACAGAGAATATAGGAATGGTTAGAGCAAGATAGAGTCACAAGGATGTCTCCACTGACCAGCTTTCTCTCACTAGGCCCTAATCTTCACTATCATAATTTTACATTATGACTCCATTGCTACCTTGACCCATTACTAGAGCCTTTAGAACTAGTCTCTTCCCCAAAGCCCATCAGCCGGCTATCAACCATTCACTAGAGGAACTCATGGAAGACATTTTGGGTTTGAACCATGGATGCAAAAATTCTCAAAAAAAATAAAATAAAATATATAGAATAAAATATAATAAATAAAATAAAATAAAATAAAATATTGGCAAACTGAATCCAAGAACACATCAAAAAAACATCCATCATGATCAAGTAGGCTTCATCCCAGAGATGCAGGGCTGGTTCAACATACGAAAATCTATCAATGTAATCCATCATATAAATAAACTGAAAGAAAAAAACCATAGGATCATTTCATTAGATGCAGAAAAAACATTTAACAAAATTCAACACCCTTTCATGATAAGGGTCTTGGAGAGATTAGGGATACAAGGATCATATCTAAATATAATAAAAGCAATATACAGCAAGCCGACAGCTAACATCAAATTAAATGGAGAGAAACTCAAAGTGATTCCACTAAAATCAGGGACAAGACAAGGCTGTCTGCTCTCTCCATACCTCTTCAACATAGTTCTTGAAGTTTTAACAATAGCAATAAGACAACATAAGGAAATCAAGGGAATTCAAATTGGAAAGGAAGAAGTCAAACTTTCGTTATTTGCAGATGATATGATAGTGTACATAAGTGACCAAAAACTCTACCAGAGAACTCCTACAGCTGATAAATACCTTCAGTGAAGTGGCAGGATACAAGATCAGCTCAAAAAAACCAGTAGCCCTCCTGTACACAAAGGATAAAGAAGCTGAGAGGAAAATCAGAGAAACATCACCTTTCACGATAGCCACAAATCACATAAAATATCTTGGGGTAACACTAACAAAGGATGTGAAACCTATTTGACAAGAACTTTAAGTCTTTGAAGAAAGAAATTGAAGAAGATACCAAAAACATGGAAAGATCTCCCATGCTCTTGGATAGGAAGGATCAACATAGTAAAAATGACAACCTTAACAGAAGCAATCTATAGATCCAATGCAATCCCCATCAAAATCCCAACACAATTCTTCACAGACCTTGAAAGAACAATAATTAACTTCATAAGGAAAACAAAAAACCCAGGGTAGCCAAAAGAATCCTGTATAATAAAGGAACTGCCGGAGGCATTACTATCCCTGACATCAAGCTCTATTACAGAGCTACAGTAATGAAAACAGCTTGGTATTGGCATAAAAACAGAGATATTGACCAATGGAATCAAATTGAAGACCTGGATATTAATCCACGCACCTACGAACACCTCTAATTTTTGACAAGCAAAAATTCTACAATGGAAAAAAGAAAGCATCTTTAACATGGTGCTGGCATAACTGGATGTCAGCCTGTAGAAGAATGAAAATAGATCCATATCTGTTGCCATGCACAAAACTCAAGTCCAAATGGATTAAAGACCACACTGAACCTGATAGAGGAGAAGGTGGGAAGTAACCTTCAATACATGGGCACAGGAGACCACTTCCTAAATATAACCCTAGTAGCATAGACAATAAGAGCAACAATTAATAAATGGGACCCCCTGAAACTGAGAAGCTTTTGTAGAGCAAAGGACACAGTCAATAAGACAAAAAGGCACCCTACTGAATGTGAAAAAAAATCTTCACCAACTCCACATCAGACAAAGGTCTGATCTCCAAAATATATAAAGAACTCAAGAAATTAGACATTAAAATTCTTAATAACCCAATTAAAAAGTGGTGTAGTTCAAAAGTGGTATACTGAGCTAAACAGAGAATTCTCAACAGAAGAATTTCAAGTGGCCAAAAGATACTTAAGGACATGTTCAATTTCCTTGGCTATCAGGGAAATGCAAATCTAAACAACTGAGATACCATCTCACTCCTGTCAGAATGGCTAAGATCAAAAACACTAATGATAGCTTATGCTGGAGAGGATGTGGAGCAAGGGGGAATACTCATCCGATGCTGGTGGTAATGCAAACTTGTGCAACCACTTTGGAAATCAGTGTGGAGGTTTCTCAGAAAACTGGGAATCAACCTACCTCAGGATCCAGCAATACCACTCTTGGGAATATACCCAAAAGATGCTCAATCATTATACAAAAGCATTTGTTCAACTATGTTCATAGCAACATTATTTGTAATAGCCAGAACCTGGAAACAACCTAGATCCCCTCAATGGAAGAATGGATAAAGAAATTGTGGCACATCTACACATTAGAGTGCTACTCAGCGGTAAAAAATAATGAATGACATCTTAAATTTTGCATGCAAATGAATGGAATTAGAAAACACTATCCTGAGTGAGGTAAGCCAGACCCTAAAAAATGAATATGGTATGTACTCACTCACAAGTGGATAGTAGGCATAAAAAAAGGGCATTGAGCCTATAGTTCATGATCCTAGAGAAATTAAGTAATAAGGTGAACCCAAAGAAAAACATATATAGACCCTACTGGAAATTGGAAACAGACAAAAATTTTGGAGCATGGGGACAAGGGGTAGAAGGAAGGGAAGAAGAGGGGTTTGAGGAGAACTTGAGGGAATGGGATAGTCGAGATGGAGGAAGGACAGATATGAGAGCAAGGAAAAAGATATCTTGATTGAGAGAGCCACTATGGAGTTAGCAAGAAACTTCGCTCTAGAATAATGCCCAAGAACCCACAAGGATGACCCCAGCTAAGACCCTAAGCAATAGAGGAGATGGTGTCTGAACTGGCCTTACCCTGTAGTTAGACTGATGATTATCTTAAATATCACCATAGAACCTTTGTCCAACAACAGATGGGAACAGAGGCAATGACCCACATCAGAGCACTGGACTGAACTCCCAAAATCCAGTTGAAGAGTGGAAGGAGTGAGTATTAGCAAGGAATCCAAGACCATGAGGGGTTTATCCACTGAGACAGTTTGCTTGAGCTAATGGTAGCTCACCAACTCCAGCTGGACTGGGAGTCAACTCTGAAGGGGGTTGACAGTTAGGGCAGAGGGCCACTGATAGTGACACTGGGATTTGTCTCTAAGGCATGTACTGGCTTCTTGGAACCCTATTCTCTTTGGATGTAAACCTTGTAGTAGGGAGGACCTTAGACTTTCCACAGGGAAGGGCGCATGGCCCTCTCTTAGGATTGGAGGGGGTGGGGTGGGGTCTGTAGAGGGAGTGGGAGGGGTGTGAGAGGAGGAGACGCAGTGGGAGGGGAGTGGGAATTTGGATTGGTATTTTTTCAGTAATAAAAAAACAGAAACGCCGAGCAGGGGTGGTGCACGCCTTTAATCCCAGCACTCAGGAGGCAGAGGCAGGCGGATCTCTGTGAGTTCGAGTCCAGCCTGGTCTACAAGAGCTAGTTCCAGGACAGGCTCCAAAGCTGCAGAGAAACCCTGTCTTGAAAAACAAAAACAAAAACAACCAAAAAACAAAACCTAAAAATACCAAACCCAAAACAACAACAAAAATCCTTGCTGTAAAACCCAGGCTGGTTTGAGCTAGTGACCCTTCTGAACCACCTTTTTGAGACTAGGTCTCAGTGGACTTTTTTGGTATTCTTCTGTTCACACACACACACACACACACACACACATACACACACACACACACACACACACGCTTACGACTATAGATCAGAGGAAAGTTGTCATACTGAAAATTAACCAATTAGTTTGGCAGTAAAGATGTTTCAAGGTGATAAAGCATACCGTAGATATAAATTGAACATTAGTTTAAAATTGATGCTTCCTTTTGTTTGATGGTGATGACATATATTTGAGACCTTGTCATAGAGGCTCATTTTGGTAATGACACTTTGCTGTTGTTTTAGCGTTCACTGTTTTCAGCCTTATTTCTTTGATAAAACTTTGATATAAATATAATCCAACTATCATTGATGCTATTTTGTATGATCATTAGGCAGATTTTAGTTAAAGTTATCATTTAAAAGTAATTTCACTTAAATATTAATTACAAGCAAATTAGATGTTATTTTCTGTGTTTTCATTAAACCATTTTTTGTGTTATTTGTGTAGGCTGCTGTGATGGCTAATCTTGATTTTCAACTTGACACCTGGGAAGAGGCAACCTCAGTTAAAGAATTGACTCCACGGATTGTTTGGCCTGTGGGCATATCTATGGAGAATTCGTTTGATTGCTAATTGATGTGATGGGCACAACACATTGCTTGTGCTATGATCCTGGGCCTTGGGCCCCAGCCACATCAGAAAGGAAGCTGACTTGTGAGCCTGGGAGGCAGCTAGTCAGCATTTTTTCTCTTTTGAGTTGCTTGCCCTGTCTCTTTTAATGATGCCTTATGATTTGAAAGTGAAATAAACCCTTTCCCCTTCATGTTGTTTTTGGTCATGACCTTTATCCCAGCAACAGAAAGCAAACAAGGACAACTGCTGCCTCCTTTTGTTTGTTTGTTCTTGTGTGGCAGTGCACCAAGACCAGAGAGAGACATCAGTACCCTGTTCTGTTACTGTCCACCTTATTTCCTTGAGAGAGGATGTCTTAATGAACCTGGAGCTATGCTTATGGCCAGTGAGCCCCAGTGATCCTCTTGTTTCTACCTTTCACAGTGCTGGGGTCACAAATAAAGGTGTACATGGCCTCATGTGGCTGCAGTTGCTCCTCCCAAAGCAAATAAACATACATACATATATTCCTTCATACATACATGCATACATAGTGGGTGCTTGAGATTTAAACTTAGGTCCTCATGCTTACACTAGCACTTTGCCTGCTGAGCCTTCGTCTGTAACCCTTTTTGTACCTTTTATATTCAGATGTACATGTCTTTGGACAGTTTGTTCAAAGAGTTTATGATGTAGTTGGTGGAAAATGAGTCACTTAGCAGAGTTATAGAGTTGTACTCCACAGTCTAGTCTGTTGGAGCACATTTCACCGAGGTACAGGTTCCTGAGAAAAGTAGTCTATACCTTGGCCAACTTTGTTATCACCATCATTATTGGAGTTACTTAATGGTACTTTCTCAAGATAGGGTCACTTTACTTGTCGTCTTCTGTGTTAGAATTACTTTAACCAATACATAAGAAATCACAACTCACTAATTTAAATTATTAGATATTCTCTGATCTAAGCAAAGTCCAGAGTTGAGTTTTAGCATTCATTGCAATATTTTAGCTTCTAGTACTTTGTATACATTTATATATATATATAAATATATATAAAGAGCAAAAATAAGCTGGATATGGTGGTGCAGGTCATTAATCCCAGCATTTGGGAGGCAGATCAGTGGCAGGCAGGAGATCTCTGTGAGTTCCAGGCCAACCTATTTTATGCAGTGAGTTTCAGGGCAGCGGGAGCTATAGTTAGACCCTGTTTCAAAAAACAAAACAAAATCACCAAACAAAGACAAAAATAATGCAGTAGTAGGATTTATACCTGTAGTTGACTGTTTTTTACTCTTTGGCTCTTTGCTCTTTTGGCTCCCAAATAAATCACACACAGAGACTTATTTTTTCTTATGAATTCCCGACCTTAGCTTAGCTTATTTCTAGCCAGTTGTTCTTAAATTATCCCATCTATCTTTTGCCTCTGGTATTTTATCTTTATCCTATATACCTTTCTTTACTTCTTACTCTGTGGCTTGCTTTGTGGCTGAATGACTGGCTCCTGGAGTCCTCCTTCTCTTGCTTCTAGATCTTTTCTTTCCAAATTTCTCCTTCTATTTCTCTTTCTGGCAGCCCCAGCTATCCTTTTGCCTGCCTTGCTATTGGCCGTTCATCTCTTTATTAGACCAATCAAGTGTTTTAGGCAGGCAAAGTATCACAGCTTCACAAAGTTAAACAAATGCAACATGAAAGAATGCAACATATATTTGTATCATTAAAACAAATGTTTTACAGCATAAACAAATGTAGCACGTTTTAAAATAATATTCAACAACATACACCTGCTAGTTAAATACAATGTATTTTTATGTAGGACAATTAGAAATAATTTATCAAGAACCATGAAGTGTTACTCTTGACCCAGTAGTTAGACTTTTAAATTCATTTTCTCTTATTTTTTTATTTTTTGTGTGTGTGCATGATATGTGTGTGTGTATGTGCCATCATGCATATGTATAGGTCAGAGGACATATGTGGAGTCAGTTCTTTCTACCTTTATGTGGGTTCTGGAGATTGAAATATCCTCAGACTTACAGGATAGGTATCTTTACTTGCTACACCATCTCCTCAGCACCCTATGATCCTATCTAAATACAGTTATACCAAAGATTTAACCAAAATACTCAAGGTAGTCTTGTATTCATTGGTGAATATTTGACAAATTAAAACTTCTGACAAAAAAATTTTAGCTTATTCATATTGACAAAGTTTATATAACCATTGTAAAGTTAATTCATAAAGACTAAGAAAAGTTCATGAAACATGAAGAACCGCAGAAAAAGATGAATTTTCTAAGTATTTGTCAGTTGAGAGCAAAGTCGTGGAGCTACATTTGCAGCTTGGTGAGAGAACTTACGTAGTACACACAATGATCTGGGTTCATTCTAGTTCTGCACCTCCATCCAAAACCAAAACACAGGTCAGACTTGCAAGTACAGACCTATAATGATTAAATATGTAAAAGGAGGAATATATACATGTACACAAATTATAAGCACATACATGTATTCACACACATGCACCAACACACAAATGTACACACAAATGAAAATAAAGGTAATTCTCAGAGAAAGCAACATATCAAACATATTGTGAATTGTATTTATAATCAGAATTAAGGATGTACATAAATAGAAAAAATGTCTGTTAATAACTGGACTTAGAGAGGAGGGGAAACTATACTTTTTTTTTTTTTTTTTTAAAGACAAGGTTTCTCTGTAGCTTTAAAGCCTGTCCTGGAACTAGCTCTTGTAGACCCGGCTGGCCTTGAACTCCCAGAGATCCGCCTGCCTCTGCCTCCTAAGGGCTGGGATTAAAGGCGTGCACCACTACCGCTCAGCGAAACTATACTTTTAAGTTTTAATTAAATTTTGAGCAGAATGCATTTATAAATCATTTATAATTAAAGGTAAAGAATAGAACTAGTAACATTTGGGAAGGGATGCAGAGTTTAGCCATCCATGTCTACATAAATGTGGGCTACATAATTCCTTTTGTCTTAAAAAGAGGGAAAGGCTAGGAAATGGCTCAGCCAGTAAAGATACTTGGAGTGCAAGCCTCTCCTGGAACCCGTGGAAGGGTGGAAGGAGAGAACCAACTTAAATTGTTCTCTGATCCCTCTACATGTGTGCTGTGGCATATCCATCCCAATCATATATACCCACAATAAAAAGAAGAAATGGAACATTATAGAAGCGGGAATATAGCAGAGTGGGTCAAAGAATAGGTCTGGGAGATCTGGGTGCAATGGGCGCTGTTCCTGTAGTCTCAGCTACTTTGGAGGCTTAGGGAGATCAGAAGTTTGAGGCCAGTGTGGGCAATTTAGCGAGACGCTGAAAACCTTAACAGAAGAGTTGGGTATGTAATGCTTACCTAGCATGTTCAGTACCCAGCACTGTGTTTAAAAAGGTAAAGAATAAAACTATTTCCAGCAACTTGAGATTCCATTTTATAAAGAAAAATCCTGAGGTATATGCAGTGGTTATATTTAGAAGGCAGAAGAATGGGTAGTTGTAGTTTTCTTTGTACATTTCATGTGATTTTTGACAATGACTAAACATTAATTTTGTAATCTGAAATGTTAGTAAGATACTGTGCTGGGAATGCACACCAGGTTCTCACCCATGCAAGCATGTGCTCTACTACTGACTGCTGTACCCCATCCTTGAGATTTAAGAAGGTCTGAATAAGGTAAGGACACTGTCTGGAGTTAAAGTTGGCTTCATTCATACCCTGGCTGAGACTGTCATTAGCTGCATGATTCTAGAGAGACTGCTTTGCTTTTCTTCCAGGAATTTCTTTGAGGGTTAAGTAAGATGTGATAGAGGTAAATAGTTAACTTTCTTCCTTCTCGGTTCTGTATTTAATCCTATAATAGTTACTATAACTGTTCTTAAAATGGATAAAAAATACCACAGAGCTTTTAAGATTTATTTATTCCTTTTATGTGTATGGATGTTTGCCTGCATGAATGTCTGAGCATCATGTGCAAACCTACTGCCTGTGGACGCTAGAGGAGGTTGTGGGATCTCCTGGAACTGGAGTTACAGATGATTGTGAGTTGTCAGATGGGTGCTAGGACCCAACCTCATCCTCTGTAAGTGTAGTGAGAGCTCATACCCATCTCTCCAGCCTCCAAACACCAGGAATATTTTAACAGAAACCCAAAGGTAGTAAAAACCTGGACAGCTGAGACATAGACCAGTTCCAGATGTGCGTCTGGTATAGATAGGAATGCAGATGTTCATTAGAGCAAATCAGAGTGGTTTGTGGAAGGAGGAGGAAGCAGAATGCGTTGTTAGTAACAATGTGCCTCTTCTAAACTCTGTTCTCCCCTAGTTCAATGTGGTGAATTTTTTGTGTGTTCTGCTTTTGGTAAAGTGCTGTCTTTACTCATCAAACCTGCCAATACTAAGATAAAAGTGTTCAAGATTTGAAGCTAGTAATCCTGCAGTAATCACTCAACATCCAAACTGAGATGTCTTTTTTTTTTTTAAATTCCAGAAGTTGCATTTCTGTGGCATAATGAGAGAAAATAGCAGCATAAAGTACTCCAGCAGTGAGTGATTCCATCATCTTACTGTGACTAGTTGAAGTGCAATAGTGATAGAGAAGTTTGCCTTCTCGCTGTTTTGCAGAGTTTTTGCCACAGGTTTAATGAAGAACGCTAATTGATATCAAATAGCCTGTTAAGTGCAAAGCAGCGATCTAGCTCTGGCTGTCTTGGATTTCAAAGTGCTGGTGTTGTTGCCTCTAGGTGTTTTCATAAAAAGGTTTTAAAATAAAGGAATCAGTTTTTGTGCGTATCAGATGTTTCTGAATCTCCATTTGCTTCTTATCCAGTCATGTTTCTTGAATGAGTATACGGCTCCCGTTTATTGCTATCATTTTTTGTCGTCACTCTCTTGAGTTGTAGCCCTTCAAAAATGCACATATTGAAAATGGTGTGGATAGGTTTCATGTGCTTGAGAATGTGGCTGCTTTGGGAAGCTGCTTTCTTGTGACTGAGTCAGCAGCAGTTCATAATTGTAGTTGTGATTCTGCAGCAGCAATTGTGCTTTTTAATATCAGTTATGGGTAGAAATGGTGATTTTAGCACCAGTTCAATGCCTTCAAAAACTGTAAACTGTAAGATGCCTTGAGATTGACCCTTCTGAGTTAATCTCTATTCTAATATATGTGTTCATATTCATGTAGTAATATTTTTAACCTCTTAAAGCCTTAAAAAAATATCTGAGCTGGTCTGTGGTGGCGCACGCCTTTAATCCCAGCACTCAGGAGGCAGAGGTAGGCTGCTCTATGTGAGTTCGAGGCCAGCCTGGTCTACAAGAGCCTACCGAAGGTTGGGTTAGAAATTGTTTAAGCAGACCACACACTCAATATCGGTTGTTTCTAGTGGTCTTTAGTTGGGAATAGCCCCATTGCTAAGGGAGAACATGAATCTGGTGAGCTGTGAATACCAGGCTTTGACTAATGGGAGGCTTAGTGACAGAAGTTTAGTGAATATCTGAGTATAGATTGTGTTTTTATTCACAAATATTACAAAAATAACTTCTAATAAATTTGTTAGGCCCATTGTTTCTTACAACTTTATAATAATACCCAGACACAGGCCATGAGGTAATGAGTTGAGCAGTTTAGGGTCAGGAATGAAGCCTGTCCTTCTTGGCTTGAGCAGGAAAACCATTTCTTGTGCACATTGTTGGTGGTTTCTTCAAGACTCCTATTAGAAATCACAAAAATAAGTATGAAGAAATATCAAAGTGTCTGTACTATTTGAATGTTACAATTTTTAGCATAAGATAAAATAGTCTAAGGAACTAACAGTATCTACAGAGATGCTAATTATAGAATCATTTACAAATGGACTATTGTTAAACCTTGAATAAGTGTTTCTCTCTTTTAGTTTTCTTTATTTATAAAATGGAAGCTGTATAGTTTGATCATCCCTACTCTAAAATTTTCCAAAATGTGAAATTTTTTGAGTGCTACAAAATGTTCCAAGTGGAAAATTCCATACCTGACCTCATGTGATGGGCTGTAGTCAAAATGCAGGTACATTGAGAGGATTGTATAAAATTACCTTTATGATATGTGTAAAGGTGTTTATGAAACATAAAAGTTAAGACTTGTATTCTATTCCTAAGAAACACTTTATCATGCATTTTAAAATATAAATAAGAACATGAAATCTGAGATACTCCTGGCAATTTCAAGTAAATATTCAATCTGTTGTACCTTCTTAATACAGCTGCTATGAGGAACAAATGGAATATTCTATGTATTGTGCCCAAGATAATGCCTGGAGTATGTAAGGTGTTTAGATTTGGCTGCTATTACAAGCATGTTTTATTATTTTTGGTGCCTATATCCCTTTCTAGATATTTAATTCTGATATTGTACTAGACACTGTATTAGGGCAGTAAGAGATAAGTAAAGATTTACAGATGTTGCTGTCCTCTCTAGCCACTTAATGACAACCATTGCCAACCCCTCCATTTTTTTAAGATTTAGTTTAAATTTTCAGTTATATGAATGTGATGAATGTGTATGCCTGTATGTGTCTGTTCACATGTGTGGGTGTTCATGGTGGCCAGAGGACTTGGATCCCCTGGAACTGGAGTTACAGGAGGTTGTGAGCCACTTGACATGGGTACTGGGAATTGAACTCCATCCTCTGCAAAAGTAATATATACTGAGCCATCCTTCTAGCTCCTCCACCATGGTCTTTGGCATCACAGTTGATGGTGAGCTCTTGGACTGTGTTTCCAAAACTGTTTGCAGACAAAATTCAAAAGATAGCAGACCATTAGTTCTCAGCCCCAGAGAGAAAAGACTGTTATAAGGGTTCCTCCCATTCTCAGAGTTACTCCAGAGTCCATGCACTGACTTCACATGCTAGAGTGGCACTATTGTTAAGTTTGTACACAATGAAAGACTTGGTGGTTGAAAACACAGATTATTTAATAGAGTATTTAATGGTTGTATTGTGGCCATTATCTGTAGAAAATGTGCTATTACTTGACTGGGCATCCTGTACTTCTCTACTCTAGCTGTGATGAGAACTATGGGGACGTGGGCAGTTAATAGAGTCAGTAGGTGAGAAAATGAAATTAAGCGTTTAAAAAATGAAGGGACGCTGTCTTAATTTGTATTTCTATTTCTGTGATTTAAAAAAGAACACAAAAACAACTAGGAGCAGAAGGGGTTTATTTTACTTACACTTTCCTATCACAGTTTATCCTTAAAGGAAGTCATGGCAGGAACTCAAGGCAGTAATCTGGAGAAAAGAGCTGGTGCAGAGACTAAGGGATGCTGCTGCTGGCCTGCTCCTTATGTCTTGCTCAGTTTGTTTTCTTACACAGCCTAGGACCACTTGCCCAAGGGTAGCACCCATCCCCCATAATGTTCTGGGCCCTCCCACATGAGTCATTAATCAAAAAAATAACAGGCTTGCCTATAGGTCAATTTTTCAGTTGAGGCTTCCTCATTTCAGATAGACTCTAGCTTGTGTCAGGTTGACAAAAACTAGCCAGCACAGACAGCACATTGCTTTGTAGTGAACTACAGGAATTTTGCACATCATCATTGGGATTTGTTCAAACTTAAATGCAATGTTGGAACTTTCTGATAGTTTGCTCTTATGGTAGTATACTGATAAAAGCTGCTGTGACAGAAAGACCGTTAATACTAGGATTGTATGGAGAGACCATTATTTGTAAAGTGGAAGAGGTGACCTACAGGAAGAGAATTGACCAACAGGAAGCTGGAGAAGCAGTGGTGGAACATGTATCTAGCTTGTGTGAGATACTGATTGGGGTCTCAGCTCCACAAGCAAACAGAAACGCAAACAACTCAAAAAAAAAACAACCAAAATCCCCCAAGAAGTAATTGTTGCTTTGCAAACCTTCCTTGCAGAATATGTACTTATCTGTGTGTATTATTTGTGTGAAAATGACTTACTGTTTTGTTTATAGCTAGGGATATTAAGATGGTTAATCTTCAGTGTTGTCTGTAAGGCATTGAGACTGAGCCTTTGTAAGTAGAGTCATATTTTCTCATTTATATGTATGTATTTTACACCTGGAGAAACACCAGCTGATAATAGGTTGGCAAGTTGTTAATGTCCACTTGGTACGGGATAATTGTCTGTATTCTGTTAATCATGTTTTAAATAAATGCTGATTGGCCAGGGAGGAAGTATAGGCGGGTCAACCAGACAGGAAGTAGAGGCGGGGAGATGAGAACAGGAGAATGTTCCCACTCCTGCCCAGACCACTGAAGAAGCAGGATGTGACCTGCCCCGCTGAAAAAGGTACTGAGCCATGTGGCTAACATAGATAAGAATAATGGGTTAATATAAGCTACAAGAGCTAATAAGAAGCTTGAGCTAATGGGCCAATCAGTTTATAACCTATGTAGACCTTCTGTAGACCTCATTCTTTGGGACCTAATGACTGTGGGACCTGTTGGGAGGACAGAAACCAACCAGGCCCTCATGCTACATCCACTGAGTCATTTCTTTTTTTTCTTTGCTTAATTTTTTAACCTTTTAAAAATTTTATGCATATTGGTGTTTTGTCTATACATATGTCTATGCATTAACTGTATTTAGTAACCACAGAGGCCAGAAAGTGTCAGATCCCCTGGGACTGGAGTTACAGACAATTATGAACTGCCATGTACATGTTGGAAATCACAGCTGCTGGGACCTCTGCTAGAGCAGTCAGCCCCACAAAGGCATTCCTAATGCCAAATGTGAGTTAAGTGAATCTGAATTTCCTTGAAATTCCTTATTCATCTTCAGAATCTCCATAAATTTTATACTGCATATGCCATATCATATTTAATATTATGGAGGTATAGCAGGTATTAAAATTGATCTTCCAGGGCTGGAGAGATGGCTCAGTGGTTAAGAGTACTGACTGCTCTTCCAGAGGACCCGGGTTCAACTCGCATCTCCCACATGGCAGCTCACACCTGTCTGTAACTACAGTTCCAGGGGAATCCAACACCCTCACACATACATACACAAGGCAGAACACCAATAAACATAAAATAAAAATAATAAATCATTTTAAAAAAATTGATCTTCCAGGAAGACATGCCATTTTGTCTTCCTTTACATACTTACCAAGTTCTTCTATTTGACTAGTAGTATCAAGATAGCCTGTAGGCAGAGTTTTCTGTCCCACCAGCAGCTCCCAAATAAACACACTGAGGCTTCTATTAATTGCAAATGATCAGCCAGTAGCTCAGGCTTATTACTAACTATATCTTACAACTTAAATTAACCCATTCTTATTAATCTACATATTGCCACATGTCTCATAACTTTATTCGTCCTCCAGAAAGGATAAGGCCTCCTGTGGCGAGTCAGTAAAGTATGGCATATCAAGTTGAAGCAGGACCAAGCCCCTCACCCCTGTATCATGGCTGAGCAAGGTATCGCTCCATAGGGGATGGTTTCCAAAAAGCCATTTCATACACTGGGAATAAATTCTGGACCCACTGAAGATGACCAGTTTTTAATGTAATCATTTATGTTGAAATATCAAACTTTGAAATGGAACCACAAACAATATTTCACTTAAAAATTATTTGTCTCTCTTTATGTGAATGTAGGTGGTGGTGGTGGTAGTGGTGGTGGTGGTGTATGTATAAATTTGAGTGTGTCCTTTGGTACATGTGTGGTGGTTAGAGCCCAGCTTTCAGGAGTTGGTTCTTACCTTCCACCTTGTTGAGACATGATCTCTTGTTTCTGCTGCTGCATTGCCTACTCTGTGTTAGCTGGATTGCAGGCTTCTAGCTGATTCTTGTCTGTGCCTCATTGTAGGAGTTCTGGCATTACAGATGCACACTACCACATGCAAGGTTTTTATATGAGCTCTGGAGTTTGATTTCAGGTTGTCAGGCTTGGGTGGCAAGTACTTTTATTCACTGACATCTTCCTCACACCCCATTTTATTTTGAACCCATTATTGTAATATGTGGTTGGATGTATACAGGAAATTAAAGATTATCTTAGAGGTAAATAACCTCTAGTGGTTATCTAACACCAAGGGAAAACCTCTTACAGTTCCTTATCGGTGAGCAAGGAAAAGCCAGTAACCCAGTGCTGGAAGGCAGACGCAGGTGGAACTCCATGAGTTCAAGGCAAGCCTGATCTACACAGTGAATTCCAGGACAGCTAGGGCTGTTTGGTAAGACCTGGTCTCCCAGTCAACCAACAAAACAAACGGATGAAAGAGGAAGGCCAACTATTTTCCAGTTTAAAAAAAATATGATCTGTCTTTTGATTTAAAAAATGGAAATAGAATGTTACAAATTGATTGTACAGTTTGGTGAGAGTGAAATAAATAAAATTTGTATATTGGTAAGAAATGTTCTAGCATCCAAAATATGACAAGAGTCATTATGCATTTGATAAACCCTAATTTACAATTCTTAAAAAGCCCCAGATGCGATCTGTTGTATGATTAGTGGTGCATTTCTTCTGTGCTGATAGCGGTTTTGCCACCCAGGTTTTGAGTGCATAAAATTAAGATGATAAGAATAACTATCTCTTAATAGTTTATTTTTGGAAAAAAATGCCATGTTAGAGTCATTAACACAAGCCAGGCAGTGGTGGTACATGACTTTAATTCCCACATTAGGGAGGCAGAGGTAGGTGGATCCCCAGGCCAGCCTGGTCTAAAGAAAGAGTTCCAGGACAGCCAGATCCTGTCTTGAAAAACAAACAAACAAAAAACCCAAAGAAAAATCAGAAATTAAAACAAAAATCACTAACACTCTTCAGAATGCATGGTTTTTATTATAATTTTTTATTTTCTTAAAATTATTTTTGAACAGTAATAAGCAGGTAGTCCAGAATTCATGAGAAATTGAAGTGTTTCTAGCATCCACTCCATATATCCTTCTGGAATTACTTGTCAGCTTTTGCAAGTGTATCTCCAGTTACTATACATGCTGCTTTTAAATAGGAACAGTAGAATTTTTATAGACTTTGAAGGAGAAATATGTTTTGGATTTTTAATTTTTGTTCTGTGTCTTGACATTTTTTGATACATAATTTACTCCTAGAGTGTAAAAGTGCTGTCATTTTTCTCTAGGGTTGCTTAATAGTCTGTTGAATGTTGATGTCCCAGTCTGTACTCTCCTCCAATCCGGATCTCTCTTTTACCAGTGCTTGAGAAGGTTGTTGCATTATAGCCTTGACTTTAGTGTTGAAAAATGCATTGTCTCTTTTGTTCACAATGATCTGTAGAGCTAATGAAAAGAACGAAGACAAGTATTGGGAGCTGAGTGAAGAAAGGTATTCTCTGACTTTTCCTGACTGTTAGAGATAAGAGGGACAGCAAGTGGCTTGGGTGGAGATGCTTTCCTTATTGTGGCCATTGAAGGCCTGAGCTAGGGAGGGCCATTCAAATGGACCTGGCTGGAAAGATGGCTGGGTTGAAAAACTGGAACAACGAGTGCAGAGGACTTGCAGGAGCGAGCAGGGGTTGCAGCATGAGTGGGAGAGCCTTCCAGACTGCAGGACTGTGATCCAGGCAAAAGTGAGAAGGGTTGATGGAGTCCCATGCTACCATGGAGAGTTTAATAGGTGAATTGAGAAAATAACTCTTTGTTTCTGAGATGGGAGGGGAGTTTAAGCAGATGATGTTGCTGGCCAGATGGAAGTGCTGGAAGTTTGGGCTACAGGAATAGCTGTGGAGAGACAGATTTAGGAAGTGTTGTAGGTAGAGCTTCAGGATGTACTGATGAGGTAGTTTGGGGATTTGAGGGAGAGGTGGCTCCGTAAATGTAAAAAACAGACTTTTATTTATGAGCAGTTTGTGCAGAAGTTTCAGAAGTATTGGCTGATGATAACTTGCCTATGTGAGCCAGTGATCTGCAGTGCTGTGCCAAATGTGAGAGTCAGCCCTGGATCACTTTCTGTAAACTCTCTACTACTGAACTTTAATTTTTGCCCAGAACCCCCCCCCCTTTTTTTATGTGTATGGATATTTTGCCTGAGTGTATGTCTGTGGGTCATGTGCATGTAGTGTCAATGGAGGGCAGAAGAGGGCGTCATTCATCTGGAACTGGGGTTACAGCTGGCTGTGAGCCTCCCTGTGGGTTCTGGGTTCTTAGTAAGAGCAGTCAGTGCCCTTAACCTCTGAGCCATTTCTCCAGTCCCTGCTTTGTCTTCTTGTCCTTCCCTGGCTTCTAGCTAGGAACATCAGCTCTTGTCTTACAAGATATGTTTTGTTCTTTGCTTTGCCCTCTCTTTCCTTTGCTTTGCGCTCATTAGGGTGCACAGGTGCTGCTGCATCAGAAGAGCCAGGCCAGACAGCCTAAACTATACCTAATATTGACCCTGGAGCCCACGTTAGAAGGAGAGAACTACATCCCCCAAGTTATCCTTTGACTGCCACTCACAAGCCATGGCATATTCACACACACACACACACACACACACACACACACACACACACACACACACACACACACACACACACACACACGTGTGTGTGTGCGTGCACGCTGTGGTAAGTTTGTACATATGCACATAATAAATAAATGTAATAAAAAAATTTTAGTGCGGGGACTGGAGAGATGGCTCAGAGGTTAAAAGCTCTGGCTGTTCTTCTAGAGGTCCTGAGTTCAATTTCCAGCACACACATGGTGGATCACAACCATCTGTAATGAGATTTTGTGCTCTCTTCTGGCATGCAAGCATACATTCAGGCAGGACACTGAATACATAATAAAGAAATCATAAAAAACTTTAATGTAATGACTTCATTTTACCAGATTAGTTTTTATAGATCACATCATGTTATACTGACTCCCCAAAGTCTCATTTCCTTTGACCAAACTCTGCTTCAGTACCACAATCAGTCCCCATGTTTCCTTGTTTTAGGATACCCAGGGACAGAACATTTGTCTTCTCTTATATTTCTTATAAAGGACACTTGTCTTTGGGTTTAGAGTTTACTGAATCTGAGATAATTCCATTTTAAGATTCTTATATTTATAAAAGATCATTTTTTTCAAATATGAAGGATTCACTGGGACTGGGAATTCAGACTTGGACATGATTTAGAGGCTGGCATTCAGCTCTATACTGATAAACCTGTGAAGTCCTCATTAAAAACCTGGAAAAACAAGGGAATGATAGAATGGGAGGTCAAAGACAATGACAGTTATGTGCTTGTGTTTGGTTCTAAAACCCAGTTATTCTGGCACAAACTCCTGATATAGTTTTTATTCTGAGTAGTTCTTCCCAGTCCAACCTGGGGTTCAGAAAACACTCTTAATACTTTTATAAAAAAATTGACTATAAGCATATAGATCATGTTTTGTATTCTTCATGTCAGTATATAAAGCTATAATTTGTCTTATTCAATATCTATATATCTATATATTTATATATATATTAACTCCTTGGAGTCTACTGTCCAGCTCCCAAATAAATACACAGAGACTTATTCTTCCTTAGCTTGGCTTGTTTCTAGCTAGCTTTTCTAATTTAAATTAACCCATTACTCCTCTTCTACATTTTGCCTCTGGTCTTTTTACCTTTCTCTAGTCTATGTATCTTTTTTCCTTTTTTACTCCATGGCTGCTTGTGTGTCTGGGTGGCTGGCATCCTCCTCTCCTTTCAAGCTTAGATTTTCCCTCCTATTTATTCTCTCTGCCTGGAAGTCCAGCCTATCTCTCTGCTGCCTACTTATTGGCCGTTCAGCTCTTTATTAGACCAATCAGGTATTTTAGACAGGCAAAGTAACACAGCTTTACAGAGTTAAATAAATGCAACATAAAAAGGCAACACATCTTTGCATCATTAAACAAACATTCCACAGCATAAACAAATGAAACACATCTTAAACTAATATTCCACATGTATTTTCATGGTATTAATATTCTGTACTCACTTGTCATTCCACTTAAAGATATTTAGGAGGTTGCAGTTTTGCTGTAGACTGCTGCTTTGAAGCTTCTTGCATATGTTTCCTTGTGCATATATGCTTGCCTTCTCTTGCAGTCCTAAAATTGAATTGCTGAGTTGAAGTGTATATACAATTGCTATTAGTAAATTTTAGACAGTTATCCTTAATAATTTAGTTGTATCAATTTGTAGTCAGACTAATACATATAGAAAACATGTCATGTGTACTTACTTCCAGGAATAGGTTAGACCAGGAATTTTTCTCATTATAAAAAATTTCAGATATGGATAAAAGTGAAGACAACACAATGAACTCTAATAATGTACCTGTTCCATAGTTTCACTATATAACCAATTTTATTTTAACCAAAGCAAGACCACAGTGCTGGGCATGGTAGCAAGCACATGTAATTCCAGCTGCCACACGTTTGGTGTCTGATAATTTTTTTTCTGAGAGTAACTTTATTTTCTTTTGGTTTGGAGTGTGAGGAATTGAACCTGCAGAGTTGTGTCATGCTAGGCGTGCCTTCGTTTCAGGCCACGGAAAGGCGCTCCACCAGCTCCCCACAGTGTGACTTTCAGTGAAAGCTCAGCTCTCATCATTTGTAACGAGTGCTTTCCTTGAACTGGCAAATTCATTTATTTTTAAGAAACCACTAAATATTGTTTGAGTGGCTGTAATTTTTTTTAAATGAAAGTGGTATTCCATGAAAATGAAATCCTTTAGATCAGGGTTATTATAATCTTATTTTTAACATGTTTTGTTGTCAGCACACACTATGAAATGTCTCCCCTATTACATACTTTTGGGAAGTAATACTGTGAAAAGATCTATTTAAATTTAAAGACAAAATGTGTACAGTGAACTGTTAATTTGCTGTCGTGACATGTTTTAACAAAAATTTCTTGCAAGGTATTTTATAACCAAAATAAACAAAAATGGAAGTAAATCAAGTAAATTTAGTCATACAGTTTTATATACGGTATGGTTTTCCTTGTTATTAGAAGCCACAGTGAGGGAGATTAGGAGAGAGTTAAAGGTTCCTGGCTCTCATTCGGACATAGACGTAACTGCTCTTTTAGTAACATCTGAATCATTTCATGTTATACAGGTATTAATTTAGGAAAAATGAACTTATTTTTGTATGTTTTATAACTTAACCTGAATTGGATATGCAATATCATGTAAAATTTTCTTAACTCTTTTGAAATATTTTCTTTATTAAAGTACTACTAATGTTTCCATCCTTTCAGAGCAGCTAGCTGTATAGTTTACTTAGCATCTTAAAAACATTTTTTGTTGAAAACCCTCAACAAACAAATACAAAACCAGACCATGAAAAGTAACATGGGGGCCCACAGGGAAGAGGGATTTCAGTGGGAGTGGGAAGGAATGAGAGGGCAATGGGGGATGAAAATAAGAAAAGTAAGTATGTACATGTATGTAATTAACCAAGAATGAAAGGTATTTTTGTTGTTTGGTATGTGGCTAGATTACTGAAGGATATCTGCTATTCACACTGATTGTCCTAGCAAAGCAGATACAGATCAGATCTTTAAGTAACCTAATTTTTAAGAAGTTGACAATTTTAGAGCATTCAGATATACCTCCCTGCCATGCTACCTTTGTGTACTTGTTCTCTACAAACACCAATATTAACATGATAGCAAAACCATTTTGTGTTGGTAGTGGGGTACTTTACAATATTGCAAATGTGAACATTGTATTCATTCCTTCATTGGTATTTTGAAGTAGTTGACTCAACTATACATTTATGGAGACTTTCAAAGTTTAATGATTAAATTACTGTAAACATGATTTAGGAGAATATTTTAAAAGTAACATTTATATATATTTGTTTTTAGTCATTTACATATGAGTAATGCTTTAATTATACATAGTTTGCATTTTATTTGTAGCAAGGGTTTCCTCGGGTTCCCAGGTACTGTGTGAGCACACACTTTTAATAAGTATGTAAAGTTAGTAAGGTCGTGAAAACTGAAGCTATGGGGAATGTGCATAAGATTTAAGCCAAAACCATGATATGAATAAATACCAAAATTTTGCAAAAACTAATTTATTAGTATGACTAAATCTTTAAAATATACTTTAGAGGGGCTGGATGGTGGTGGCGCATGCCCTTAATCCCAGCACTCAGGAGACAGAGGAGGCAGATCTCTGTGAGTTCAAAGCCAGCCTGGTCTACATAATGAGTTCCAGGACAGCCAAGGCTACACAGAAAAACCCTGTCTTGAAAAACCAATGTTAACACACACACACGCACACACACACACATATGCACACACTAATGTATATCTATATGTTTTAGAGGGATGAGGGAAATGGCTTAGGAAAGGGCTTGTAGACCAAGCCTTGAGACTTGAATTCAGACCTTCAATACCCCTGTAAAAAATCTGGTAACATGGTCTGTAGCTGTAATCACTGGGAAGGCAGATACAGGAGGAGCCCTGAGGGCTCACTGGCCAGCCAGTGTAGCCTAATCATTGAGCTATAGGTTCAGTGAGAGAATCTGTCTCTCACTGATATGATGTGATATGATATTTTAGAGAACCACTGAGGAGGATTAGTCTGGTCTACCAACCCCTCCCCTCTTTCATGCACTGCTCTCATGCACAGGAAAAAAAATAATTTAGATTTTCATGAATCCTGAAACTAGTCTAGACAATGCAGCTTTGTTTAAAGAATATGGTATTAAATGTAAACTTTTCTGTTTCCTGGTTCCTTGTCCTAAGGTAAGTAATCTCTCTTTACTTTTGTGTGAATTAGGCATGGCCGAATGTTCCTGTATGGGTAGAAGTGGCAATTAAGTAAATTACATGTATTGTTTAATAGTTTATAACCAGTATTAAAAACTTGTCAGTAGTGTTAATCTTTTTGTTATGTGGCTTTTCTTCTTTTCTTAAAGATAAGCTCACATTATGAATGCTAGGTTGGTTTAGAATTTGGCAAACCTCCTTCCTTTATCAGTGCTGGGATTACAATTATGTGCCCCTACACCTGGCACTGCTAGAAGCGCGCGCACACACACACACACACACACACACACACACACACACACACACACACACACACACGGGGAGGGAGAGAATGAGTGTGTGCACACGTGTGTATGTGAGTGTTTGAAGCAGCATCCTGTTTTCTATTCAGGTGACTTGGAGCTCATGTGTCTGACTTTATCTTACTCTGCTGTGTGCTGATGTAGTCAGCCCAGCTGTCTTTTTTGTGCTGGAGTGTATTTTCTGTCTTTCACTTGCAACTTGTTTGTATCTTTATATAGTTGTGTGGGGCTTAATGATGGGAATGGGTTCAGAGAAATGTTTTGTTAGACACTAGGCCACTATGTAATGTCCTGTGGGGCCCCTGTGATAAATATGGTTTGTTCTTGACAGAATGAACTTACACAGTACTTATATTTAAAATATCTCTTGTAAATGACACACATGTTGCTAATGGAATGCTTATTGGAAAATGTAATTCATATACATTAAATGTATATTAAAAGTTATTGATAAGATATGATGTATATTTGCTATTTGTCTTCTGTGTTTCATATCTTTTTAATATCTTTATTCCTCCATATAGTTTTCTTTCCTACAGCTAGTCTTAGCCTAATGGCCCAGGTGCAACTTTTCTGCTAGATATTTTCTAGTATATACCATTTAAATTTTCCTTTTCTCATTAAAAAAATTTACTACTTAAATTTTATAAATCCATATAATGTGTTTTGTCCATATCTTTCCCTTACTCCATTCCTTCTAGTTCCTTCCATCTTCACCCACACATGGTGATCCTGCCTCCAGGAAACCTCAGAATGAGACTGAGCCTGAGAGTTGTCTTCTCCCATTTTATAATCCTCTCTAGTTCTGGGATTAAGGGTGTGCACCAGTACTGCCTGGTTTTTATGGCAAGCTAGTGTGGCTACTGGGACTAAAGGTGTGTGTCATTGTGGCTACTGGGATTAAAGGTGTGTGTGTCACCTCTGCCTGGTGTGTAAGGCTGGCGAGTGTGGCTGTTTTACTTTTCTGCTCTTCAGGCAAGATTTATTTATTAAAATATAAATGAAATGCCACTACAAAATGCCATGAAATTTAGGGTGTATTTGTACTTTAAGTTGGAGGCAGTTTCCTATGTCTTTTAGTGCAGCAGGGCACATCACTTGGAATTAGTTACCACGTAGGGCATATAGATGTCCTCTACCTGCCTTTGGAGAACCCTGATTTAGTTGATGAGTCTCAGAGTTTAGTCTGTTTGAAAACTGCCCTGGGTAATTCTTCTGTGTCCTTAAGCCTTGAGAACCACCACAGTCGCTTAGATATGTGAGATTGTTACCTTCGCAAATTTTCCACAGAACCAGACATAAGACTTGTAACCTAGCCATCAGTCATCTGGAAGTTGTTCAGCATGCAGATTTCTGAGCCTGGACTTTCTAGATCTAGAGTTGAGTCAAGAGCTCCGCTATTTCTGTGGTCCCATGATAACAGGTAAATCTGGCAGTAATCCAGACTGGAGTCTGGAATCTGGGAAGCTCTTGTTGAGAAAAATCTAAGACAAGGTAAAATTTAAATCAGTCTCCCCTAGTTTCCTAGTTATCAGCTGGTGGTTTTTTGTTTTTGTCTTTGTAATATAACTTATTAATCGTTTTAAAAGCAGAGCTGCTGGAGAAGCAGATACCATTTTGCCTTCTATTGAAAGCAAAGTAGTTGGGTAGGAAAGATTGGGGGTGGGTATAATTATAGTTCTCTTAAAATTCAGTTTTTATTTGGTATCTGTAGTATGCTTATTTGGGGCTAGAGAGTAACTTTATATCTTCTTAATTGGTACTTTTACCTTATACCTACTTCTGTCTTCTTGTGCTTGCCTTTGAAAATGATACCCTCTGTCTTAGCTTTCTGACCTTAACACATACTTTATATCCTTTAATGGTTCATGAAGTTAATTTCTCTGACCTTAAGAAGTATTGGGATTAAGAAGTATTTGGATTTCCCTGTTCAGAAAGTCATGCCATTTTCAGTAGTATTGCCGAAAGTGAGGGTTTTCTTTTGTCCAGAAGTAAAAGTGACCTGTTGTTTTTTTGTTGTAATGTTTTAAGATTAATTTATTCTGCCTTCTCTTTTGCTCACAAAGCTTATTCATATGTTTTCATGTCCATATCGGCCATGATTTCCTAAACTCCTGATTGCATGCCACACACAGTTCCTTCCTTTCTTTGGCCTTAAAACTCAATCCCAGAGCTATCTGTTTCACTTTGTTTATTTTGTGTTCTCCTGGACATAGCACGTGGCGAGTGAACATTCTAGCAGGACTTAAGCTGCATTATCTCAGTTAATAATACTGGTTTCCAAAGTTAACACGATTCCAGAGCCTGTTCCAACCAAATACAGGAAGAACATAATCATTGTTACATGATCTGGTCTGGTAGGTCTAGTTTTCTTAAGCAGTTTATACAAATACCTATCTGTGGACCTTTCCTTTTCCTGGTATCTGATTCTTTGTCATTGTTTTTCTGTGAGCTTGAGGGTGAATAGATTTGACCGAACACAGGATTGCCAGCATTTAGTTTTTCCTTGGCAAAGAGTTATCTAGATAGCCTAAAAGGCTAAATTATGCAGAATGAGAGTGAACATGGTTTGTGTTAGTGATTAATAGAAACATTAATAATTTTGGGATTTTAGGTTTTTATTTGTACACAGATTCTGCTTATATTTACTTTTCCCTTCAGGAGTCTGAATATTAATTATTATGTGATCAAAAATAGAGCTGTGGTTTGATTTGTTAAAGCTTGAGGCTAGGAGTCTTAATGCTTATTTTCATAAATATTAGTTTCATAAATAATATGCCAGTGCTATTAAAGTTACTAAAAATCAGAAAAGTTTGAAAGTTGCTGGAGAAATGATTATTTCTAGGACAGAAGAGTGTTATCAGCAAGCCCCAGAGCCGGTCTGAGAATATGGTGTGGCTGGTGCATTACTGATACTTTGCTTGCTGTGCTTTGTGTGGAGCGTAGATGGCAGAGCAGTTCCTAGCTGAAACATAGGCACAAGCTTTTCTGCTTATTATTGTGTGGAGAGGCATTCTGGAAGTAGTACAGAAATGTGCCTTATCTTTCCCTCAGTCAAAACGAGAACCCTTGGAAAGGATATGCTTGGCATATCCTGTGGGAACATCATGGAAAAGGATGAGAACATAAGTTTTCTGTGTCCATTCCGGTGCACACATAGCTGAAGCTTGTTTCTATTTCTGGTGAGATAAAGTATAGTTTTCAGAACGAAGTTTTTATTTTTTTAAAAGTAATGCTCCAACTAGAAGAAGAAAAGAAAAAATTAAAATTTAGCCATCAAGTTAATGAGAGAGAAATCTGAATTAGAGTGTAATTGTATGTTCACCCCCACCCCCAAGCTGTGTGTATGTGTGAGTGAGGAAAGGTATCCCTTTCCCCAGTGTCACCCAACAGTCAGTTGATGTGGGGTTAAGAGTTCCGAACAGCCTTGCTGAGTTAAAAGCTTCTTGAGGAGTTGGCTGTGGCCTGTAGTCTGCATGAAACTTTCTTACTTTGCTCAGTTATGATTGCTTCTCACTGCAGATGGTTTTCACCAGCAAGTCCTCCTAACCATCGTACATGCATGTGCAAAAGTCAGCTTTCTGGAGACTCTAGCTCTCGTTCTCACCCTGTCACCTCCCAGGCTGACTATAGGACCCTGACCTTGTCATACATTGTCTTGCTTCTTAGGCCTCCCATAAGAAATCTGGGTAGGAGTTTCAGTAACCCTTGTAACTGTTATGTATGACTGTAAAACTAGTAGCCTGTGGGTAATCCCAAAGTCTGCTGTGAGTACCAGTGGCTGCCAAGCTACCCTGGGGCCATAGTAGTGGCAGCCTTTGAGCGCCCAAGTGGATGAGCACCATGAAAGCAATATTGGGGAGACAACTCTCTTAGTGGCCCTGTGTCATCAGGCTGTCCTGAAGGCACCCCACCCCCAAGAGAAGGTTTTTAAAAATCCAGTTACTTATTCATACCCTCAAGACTCCAAATGGGGTCTGGCCAATTCCTCATTTTCCTGAAGCCATCTTTTCTGTTGTCCCAGAGTGTTGCTGCCATCACTGCTGCAGCACCTCATTTGAATGGATGAAAAGATAACATTTTTTATTAATGAAAAATTTTCATTTATTTTACATACCAATTAGTTTCTCTACCTACTCTTCTCCCATTCTGTCCTCTCTGCTTCCCTCTACCCCCACATCCACTCCTCCTCCTTCTCCATTCAGAAAGGGGCAGGATCCCATGGACTTGAGATGACAGTTTTTAAAATGTTTATTTTTATAAATGTGATTGGGTCTTATACTTCCATGGATGTTTGTGCACTACAAGCATGCAGTGCCTGTGGAGGCCACAAGAGGGCACTGGATACTCTGGAACTGGAGTTAAAGATGGTCAGCTGCCATGGGGATGTTCAACATGAACCCTGGTCCTCTGGAAGAGTACCAGTCCTTTTAACTGCTCAGCCATCTCTCCAGCCCTGTTCATTGTTATATCTCTTAAGAAATAATGGCTGCTTCAGTCCAGCTTCAAAGACTTATCTGATTAAACTGTAGGTGTTTCTGCTGTGCTGCTTTTTCTCCCTAATTATTCCTGTAAATCCGTTCCAAAAGTGCCAACAATATCTATGACATGACCTGAATATTGTGCTACCTTGAAATTTCCCCCAGTAGATTAATTAGCCCATCACCTTTAAGGTCATTCAGAGTCCTAGAATATGTTAAAAATGTTGGTGAATTCTTTGTCAGACTTATAACATGAACGGTTTATAGTCTAATTCTCAGTGGAGCTGGACTTTGAGAAATAGACTCCCTTTCTAAGGTAAGTAGAATGTGTATTACATTTCCCCAGGAACTGTACAACAAACTATATGCAAATATGAATATTATGTATTGTATTTGAAAAGTAGATAGTTGTTTTGGAAAACAATTTATTAAGCACGTACTGTGTTGTGTGGTGTGACTATCCTGTCAAATCTTTTGGCATATTGTCACACTTAACTCATGTTGTTCTTCTCAGGTTGGTATTGGTAATCCAGTTTTTTGATAAGGAAACGGAGGCTTAAGTTAAAATTCCCGTCCAAGAATCCAGAGTAATAAGCAAGACTCAGATTTGGCCTGTAGTCTAATTAGTTTAGGTCCTTTGTAAAGCTGATTTAAGTCACACACACATACCTACCCCCTCCCACACCCACTCCTTGGCTGGAGATTTATAACAACTTAAAATTAAAAATATTTAAAAACTATTTTGAATTATGTATATGGACATGTGCACATATGGTGCCCATAGGGACTGTCAAAATACCCTGGAGCTAGAATCACAGTCAGTTATGATCTGCCCAACATGAATGCTGAAAACTAAACTCGGGTCCTCTGAAAGAATAGTGTGTGCTCTAACTACATAACCATCTATCTGTTCTACTTCCTGGAGTGTCTGTCTGTCTATATCTGTGTGTCTACCATCTCTCTTTTTATGGATAGGCTCTCACTCTGGGTCAGGCTGCCTCCAGCTTGTGGTGTTTCTCCTGCCTTTGCCTCCCAAGTACTGGGATGCAACCATTATATATCAGTTAAAAGTTTTCAAAAAGCAAAAATGGAGAATTGTCCTGAATATGCCATCTCTTATGAGCATGTATTTCTAAGAAAGGTGAGAAGACATGTCAGAAGAACTTTTTATGTGGTTCATGATAGAGAGGTTGTAAAATTTATGTGCACATAGTTGTAAGAGAAGGGAGCTCTAGAAAGTGCTTATAGAAGGGAGATACATTGTTTATTTTTTTATTTTATATACCAACCACAGTTCCCCCTCCCTCTCCTCCTCCCCCTCCCTCCCACCCTTATCCACTCAGAAGGGAGATTCATTTTATACTGAACTTACAAAAACCACCAACCAGTACTCAGCATTGGATTTTGAATAGTTTTAGATATACCTAAAAGTTTCAGAGTCAGGAGAATTCCCACTTTCCCCACATCTACTGTGCTTTATGATAAGTAATGTGGATATCTTTGAGACAGTATGAGGGGAATTGGAGAGGGACATAGGGGTAGATATGATCATATTTCATTGCACACATATGTGATGTTCTCAGAAATAATGTTTTTCAAAGATTGCTTTTGAAAGTGAAAGAAAGATCATTCCTTAGTGAAGAGTACTGTGCAGTTCAGGGATGAAAGGGCTGCGCACCCAGTTCTTAAGAGACTTGAATGAATGGAGAGAAGAAAATAAATACTAGCCAAAGCTTTCAGTTAGCTGCCTAGTATGAAAGAAAATTCTGCCAGTGTGAGAGCAAAGAGCAAAGTGTTTGCAATGTCTGTGCACCCAGGAAGCTTCCTTCTTACCACAGAGCTCCAGCTATCTGAAAGAAGTCCTTTTCTTTTGACTGATTGCCTGCCTCCTTCCTTCCTTCTTTCCTTCCTTCTTTCCTTCCTTCCTTCCTTTCTCCCTCCCTCCCTCCCTCCCTCTCTCCCTCCCTTCCTCCTTCCTTTCCTTCTTTCCTTCCTAAATTCTTGGGTCTTTGAGAACAAATTGTAATTTAAGCTGAGTGAGTCGTTATGTCATTAGTGCTTTTAGCTCATGCATCTTAAGCTTTCATGAGTCTCCCACAGCTGGTACATGCTGTCACAACTATATTCTGCAGCACAATAGGAACATTCTAGATGGCATTTGGAGTTATTTCAGCAGCTTGTTGAAACAAAATGCTATCTGGTCCTTCATGGTTTAACATTATATCTATGTTTGTGATGTATGTATGTATGTATGTGATCCAGAAAGCAGTACTGTTCTAATTGGGGAACAAAAATGTGCTCAAATTACATATAAAGAAACAAATCTTATTTGTGTTATAAAATTAATCTTTTATCTGTTTATATTTTTACCTGACCTTCACATAGTTACCCAAAAAAGCCTCAAATTGTATTGCTCAGAATTTCTATTTCATTAAAATGAAGTTCAAATGAAATATAATTGTAGGATCTATAGTTTCTTTTGTAACCAAATATTTCTAGTCCCTTGGTCACTTCACTTGAAATGGCAATGATGTTAATGAGATACAGGGTAATCAAGAAATGCCCCCAAGCTGAAAATGGGCAAAAATCATTGCTTTTTTAGCTTAATCAGAAATACTCTACAGGGGATTATTTTTTAAATTGGCCCAAAGTATATGGTTTACCACCTATAGCCTACATCTTGCCTCCCTTTTGTTGAAGGCAAATGATAACATAGAGTAATGTAATGAAGCTACCTGCATCTGAAAACAAGGGCACCCACAGTTAGTAGAGAGATGGGATCAGAAAGTGACAAAACAGCAGTGCAAGGTGCACACCTCAGCGTGTACTGTAGGATATGTTGAAAACAGTGTACCATCCTGCTGAAGGAGAAATAGTCAGAAACACCAACCCAGGACAGACCCTTTGATTTACATCCTGCCTGTCAGATATGCTAGTGCAATGGTGGCAGAAACCTTGTGGGAGTAACCAACAAATATCTGATTTGACTTATGGCCCACTCCACAAGATGGAGCCCATACCCAACACTGCTTGGCCTGAGACTTGATAGCCTGAGAAGCTAAGCGAAAAACAGATAGATACTACTGTTCCAGTTTTTTTAAAAAGTAGCATTAAAATGACTCCCAGTGATATTCCGTTATACTCATAGATCAGTCCCTTGCTCAGCCATCATCAGAAAAGCTTCTTCCTGCAATAGATGGGAACAAACAGAGATCCACAGCCAGACATTATGCAGAGAATGAAGAGACCTTGGAACACTGAGCCCTAAATGGGATGGCTCTTGAATTCTTCCCTTCAGGGCTCAGGGAACCAAGGTGGAAGGAGTATGAAAGCCAGAGGGGATGGAGGACACTAAGGAAATAATGCCCTCTAAATCAACAGGATTGATGCACAGAGACTGAGGCAGCACATACTTGCATGGGTCTGCACCAGATGGGGTCCTAGAGCTGAAAGAAGAAGTGGACACATGCCCCATCCCTAAGCTAGAAGCTGACTTCAGTTGATAACCACTTGCAAATAAAAATTTGTTTTCACCAAGGGAATTTCACTGGAGAAACAAACCACTCTTAAGGGTAGGCCCCATGCCTAACAGTAGGAAGGCAACAGAAAATGAACTCAACATCTCACTGGAGGTTCCTTGTCTAATAAGTCACGTCAGGTTTTTTTTTTTTAATCTCATATATATATGTACACACACACACACACACACACACACACACACACACACACACTCACTATCTTTTTACCTTTCAGGTCTTTTGTGTGTATTATGGTTTCCAGTTTAATGTTTCTATGAGATTCCTGAGTACAAATGAATGAGTCTCTTTGTCTGTATCTGTTTATTGTTCCTTTCTTTGGGGGCTCTTTTCCTTCTGTTTGTTTTGTTCTATTTCAGTGTATTAGTTTTTATTTTATTATTGTCTCTTAGACTCCTATTTGTTTTCCAATGAGAGATAAGGGGATAGATCCGGGTGGGAAGGAGATGGGGAGGAACTGGGAGGTGTAGAGGGTGGGAGATCCATTATCAGGGTATGTTATATGAGAAAAAAAGCTATTTTCAATAAAAGAAAAAATATTCCCTTAAAAAAGAAAATAGTGTACCTAATCTCAACTGAATTAAATAAACCATACATTACTAAAATGTAAATATTAGACTAAAATTCTGAAAGTGCTTTAAGTAATTAAATGAAATTTCATATTGTAGGAAACATTTTTAATGTGCAATTTTTCATAGTGTTACACAAATGATTGGTCCAATTTATGTGATAGAAAAGTGGTACAGTGGAAGAGCTCGTGCTTGGCTCCGAAGTGAGATGGAGAATGGTGCAGTGGGTGAGTGAATGGTCAGACTCCCGTTCTCCCCGGATGTCCTTGGACAGATGAGCTTTCCTCTGCCCATTTCTCCTGTATATTTGAAGACAGTCTAGAGTATTTAGAGCAATACTTTTGAAAGCATTGCAGGATATTTTGGTCTGGGAAAATAACTTGAAATTTTCTCAGTGAAAGAGACTTTTTAAGTGTTCCTTTCCAGGTGACTTAGGAGGTGAATGAATACCTCTTGTGAATTTATGTGACCCTGGCCACACATCTGTTTCTTGAGATGTAATACAAGAATAGTGTCATTTCCCTTATCAGGTCCCTAGACCTTTGGGGAATAAGAATTAAAATGAAATATATGATTATTGACCACAGAATTGTAAGTTTGAAAACAGAAGTGCATGAACATGAGTTTAACTTTTTAGCTGACTTCAGACTTGATGATCTTTATGCAGATATCTGGATCTATACAGCTCCAGTATGTGCTAATTATTGTGAACAGTCCTTGGGTTTCTCTGATCGATCTTTTGTTCTGTAAAGTAGGAAAAAGTTACTCACCTGGTTCTTTACTATCACAGACATCTACATGAGATATAGTTCGTTAGGCAGATGCCTGCCTTCCTTTTCTTTCATGTTTTCAAATTTGACTGAAATCTCCCTTGAACTTCTGGGTTCAAGTGAGCCTTCCGCCTCACTGTCTTCCGTACCTGGCACTTCAGGTGTGCCACTGTGCCCAGCTTTGCTGTTTCTAGTTCAGGAAGGGGAGCCTAGCAGAGATGTCAGTAACAGTGTGATGGTTGCTCCCCATACTTATTCACAGTCCAAGTACCATGCATGATACTGAATATCCTGTCACCTATGTTTCATCTCAAGAATGTTTTGTAGACTGTTGTTATCCTTACTTATATTCTAAGACATTCTGGTTAATAATTTGTTTGTTTCACATGTGATTTTGCAAAGTTATAAGTGATATCATTTTCTGAAATTACTATGTTTGATCAAATATAATAGTCTTCTTACACCAAATTGATTTTGTGCTCCTAAGTTTTATGATTTTAAAAGTTGGTCTTAGAGCTGGGCGGTGGTGGTGCATGCCTTTAATACCAGTACTTGGGAGGCAGAGGCTGGCGGATCTCTGTGAGTTCGAGTCCAGCCTGGTCTACAAGAGTGAGTTCCAGGACAGGCTCCCGAGCTACAGACAAACCCTGTCTCGAGAAACTAAAAACAACAACAACAAAATTCTTCTTAGAGAAGAAAAAATACTAATTTTCCTTTGCTATCACCTACATTATTTTTGTGTGTGTGTGTGTTTCAACATGTGGGTGTGTTTCTGTGAATATGTGCATGTCACATGTCGTGGAGGCCAGAGGTTGATGTGAATGTCTTCCCTAATCACTTTCACCTTACTTTTTGAGACTGGTTGCTCCTTGAATCTGGGATCATAGATTTGGCTAGATCAGCTGGCTAACGACATTCAAGAACCCTTGTATCTTTGCTTCCTCAGTGCTGGGATTATAAATGCACACTGTTGTACCTGGCATTTTACATGGTTTCTAGGGTCTGAACTCAGATACTAACACTTGCACACTCATCAGGCATCTACTGACTTAGTCATCTCCTCATCTTTCTGCCACTTTTTATAGAATACCCCCCCACACTGGCATAGTCTTTTTACATATCCCAGGTTGGCATCAGACTCCAATCCTCTGCTGTAGCTTGCAGAGCACTGAAATTACAGGTGTGGGCCACCATTCTCAGTAGTTTTCAGAGTTTCAGTTTGTGTTTTGTGGGATAATAAAGCCAGTGTTTCAGTTTTGAAAATCCTGATTTTATGTATTTATTTATTTTTAAACTTACTTTTATGTGTATGGGTATTTTGCTTGAATATATCGCTTTCGTGAACCACATCATAGTTGGTGCCTTAAGAAGCCAGAAGAGGATATTCTCAATACAAACAAACTTGCTAGTGAAAAGCCATCTGAGTGTCTTTGAATCATAGTGAGACTATGCCTATTTTTGTATTTAGGCCGTGGATTTCTCTGTTAATACAGTGGGATTTTCAGAAAACACAGTAGCAGTGCTGTGATTGTGCTTTCTTAATATGTATCATTTCTTGAGATGTGTTATTGCACCTGTTTTACTGTTATATTCTTTAATATTAAGTGGGATAATTTTGAAACTTTGGTTCCCTAAATCCCATGTTTTGAATGCAAATTTCCCACCCTTCCCTTGGCTTCATTTCTTTTTGTCATCTCTCATTTTGTTTGAAGTGTGAATCCTTTGAAAATAGTAAGCTCCTATATGAATTTAAGCTATTATTTTATAAATCATACTGATAACTTAGAGTTTAAATTTGGAAGCAACAGCATGGCAGGCTGTGTAAATGAGAAAACCAGTACTCTGAGGCATTGTCCTTTCTCTTGAGAACTCTGGTTTGTTTGTGATTGCTTGCAGATTTCTGTTGTGGTGCTGACTTTTATATCACAGTATCAGGTTTCTTGCTGGAGAGTGGGTCAGGGGATAATATAATACTTCTTGGCAAGACTGGACCACATGGGCCTGCACAGGATGGACTTGGATGATCATGGGTATTTCTGAATTACTGTCTTAAATTCCTGATACCATGAGTCCATATTTTCTCAGATAATTCAGGCTGTGTGTTATGGTAAACTATCATTGGTCTCTTGATTCCCATAGTCTAACCTCTAAATTTAGCACCCTAAATTTCTTGCTTCCAACTGTTTTCATATAACAGGTCAGTTCATCCTAGGATGTTAAATGTTTTTCTAGTCTAAAATGGTTCCAAGTTTCTATTCTCTACTGTAAGGATATTTTATAGTTTGTATCGATTCTCTGTTATTCTTAAACAGTAGGAGCTAAACAGACAATGGTACCCAACATGGATTTTTTTTTTCATATGCGTGTACTGACTGTGGGAGGACAGACATGTTGTTAGGAGCAGTAAAAAGAAAAGAGCCCATTTGTGTTATAAACCACATGGCATTTGAAACATTTTAATATCAGGCCTTGAAGAGCTGCCCATTTATACTTGGTAAAGCATTGTGAGAACCGATTATCTACGGGCCTTTGGTCACACTGTGTGTGTGCATGTGTAGATAGATAGATAGATAGATAGATAGATAGATAGATAGATAGATAGATAGAGACTTGTGCATACATGTATGTCTTGTTCATTTGAGCAATATTTTAGAAGACAAATAGCCAGAAAATATTAGAGTATTCTTGTAGCTTTTAAGAATTTATGATTGTATGCCACACACAAGGCCCAGGTATTCAATTCTCATCCTTTTCTGTCTCCCTAAAAAGGGTGAATGAAAGTAAATAGAGAAATGGAGGAGGTGGGGAACCTTTAGTGAAAAGAGACTTAAGAGACATGCTGACTGTCAAAATGTGGGTGGATTGTTTCTGATTTAAACAGATGAATTGATAAAAAATGGGAAAAAGTTTAATGACAGAAGCTATTTACTGACTGGCATTTCAGGTAAGGGATTATTACGTCTCTAAAAAAAAATAATATTATTTAAAAAGGTTTTAGAGTTCAAGCATTAGCACCTGAGTTCAATTTTTAGTACCCACTAAAAAAAAAAACAAAAAAAACAAAAGCCTAGCGAGTTCACATGAGTTTATGACCCCAGCTCTAGTGAGGCAGCAGCAGCTATGGCTCTAGGTCTCACTGGCATCCAGCCAAGCCTACTGAGAAAGCTCCAGGCCAGTAAGAACCCATCTCAAAAAGCAAGGCAGTTCACACCTGAAGAATGACATCCAAGATTAATCTGTTCTCCACATATATGTGCATACACATACATATAGTGGATTTTTTTTTGTTTTTTTTTGTTTTTTTTTGCTTTTAAAGACATGTTGAATTTTATAAGGATTAAATGATACCTAGAATTTGCTTACATACTACCCATTGAGGCCAGTGAAGTAGGAAAATCTGGGAGTGGAGCTTTTCCAACTTAATTATTTTAAAATTTTACTGTGTATTATTATGTGTGTGTGTGAGAGAGAGACAGAGATACACATAGAGAGAGACACACACACAGACAGACAGAGACATAGAGAGGGAGAGAGAGAAAATGAGACCAACACTTAATAGGAGTCAGTTTCTCTCCTACTTTGTGAGTTCTGGAGATTGAACTCCGTGTTAGGCTTGGCAGCAAGTATCTTTACACACTGAACCATCTTGCTGGCCCTTAGGTATTTATTATTATTATTACTACTACTATTGCTATTGTGTGTATATGTGTCTTCACGTGATGCACTGTACATGCCACGGTATGCATGTGGAGGTTAGAGAAAGCTTGTGGAGTTGATTCTCTTTCTCTACCTTTATGTGCGTATGAAGATTGAACTCAGGTTTGCACAGCAAGTACCTTAATCCACTGAGCCATCTTGCTGGTCCATAGTTACTTTCTAAGGCTGGGCAATAGATAGCTGTTGGTTTGTCATCCTTTTACACTTTTTGATGCCCTGGAATTTCTATAATAAAAGGTTATATTTAATTCATTATTTAAATTGAATGGCATCTGAGTACATACTAAGGCTTAAGGAGAGTAGTAATTGCTATGAAGGATAACATCAGACTAGGATAAAGTATGCAAAAATAAAGGGTTAAGTTCATTTAGGGAGGAATTTTGATTCTTATTCTAAAGGAATTAAAATTAGATTGACTCTGGCAGCAGTGAAGTGCTCATGTTCAGAAACAGTGTTTTATTTTGTAATGACTTGAAAGCACAAGAGTAGTGGTATGGTAGTTAGGCTATGCTGAGGAAGAGCTGAGAAGTGTTTCCTTCAGGTGAAAATGTAAAAGATCATGACCTAAGGAGAGGGAAAACAGTAAACTGATATCACTAAATTCAATCTAAGTATTTTACTTATTGTGAGTAATTTCAAAGTGTCAAAAAAGTATAAAAGAATGACAAAGTGATACCCATCTCAGCCTTAATGATTTTATGTATATATAAGTTCTGTGTGACTTGGTGCTGCCTGCAGTTTTCAGTACTCACAGGTCTCTAGGGTTGTACCCCTGGGAATAAGGGGGAGCACTGTACTTCTCTGTAGTCCTCACTGGGAATATGGTGATGGCAGAGATGAGCTTCCTGTGTAATTGTTTAATTGCTGTCTTTAAAGTGTTATCTATTTTTGCATCTGGGACAAAATAACTGACAGATGCCACTTAAGGGAGGAAAACTTTTATTCTAGCTCATGTTTTCAGCACGTCACAGTGGGGTGGGTGCCAGAGCAGCAGCATGCATCATGGTGGCAAGAATGCATAGTAGAGGCTGTGCATTTCTTGGCAGACCAGAAACCAAAGGAGGAACCCTGAGGCCAGGCACAGTATTTATAAGTGTCTGACTTCTTCTGACAACCAGGCCCCGTTTCCTAAAGGTTATACACCCTCCCCTAGTGCCAGCAGCAAGGGGACATTGCAGATCCCATCCACAACATTTCACAATTATGAAAGAGATGTAAATAATAAGAAAACAACCTAGTAACTTAGTTGGGACTCATTTCCTTTTATTTATTAGATCACTTACTCTCATAAAATAATAGTAGACATTTCAGTTTTCAAAGTCAGAGATTTACAGGTTGAATAGAGATTTACAGATTGAAATGTTTTCAAAGTTTAAATACAATCACAAGCATGAAAAGATTTTGTGGTTTCAGTTGTGATAATGGCTATCTTTTATTGATGTTCTTGCCTATACTACGTCATGTAATGTTTTTATTACACACATTGCTTTGTACTCATACATTAACTTTACATAGTTATTTTTTTTATGTTGAGATTACCAAACTGCAACTTAATTTAACTCACCAAAAATCACACCATTTGTAAATTTTATGGTTAAATATTGGTTTCAGGTGTATTTGGATTAACCCCCTGATTTTGTACATAGGGTTTTGAAAATGAGCTTTTTGTTTTGTTTGTTTTTTGAGACAGGGTTTCTTTGTGTAGCCTCGGCTATTCACCTCAGTGACTTCACCTGTCTCTGCCTCCTGAATGCTGCCATTAAAGGTGTATGCCACCACTGTCTGGCTGTGACATAGTTTTTAAAGCATATGTTTTTGCAGTGGGGGTGATACAGTGTTAAGGTGGGCGTTTTAAAGGAAAGGAATTAATTTAACGAGCATATGCAGTTAAAGTTAGACTGTTCAAATCGTACAAAGTATGTTCCGTGGATGCTTATATTTTCTAGTCAGGTGGACATTTTCAGTTTTGTTTAAAGTATCCAGAGAAGGTGTTTTTAAATCTTTAATTTTAATATTGTTGTGAAATGGATTTGCTCGGATATTCTTAACCTGGTTTGTCCGGTACATATATAACCTGGGGTTGAAGCACATATCAGTGTCTAAGGATCATGAACCATGACTAATCTACAATAACAAAGGGAACTGTGGTTCTTTCAGAGTTAATTATTTTAGAACAAGGAACACCCACGAAGATTCAGAGGTGGGTATGGTGATTCATATCTTTAATCCCAGCCATTTGGGAGATAGAGGCAGGAGAATCTCAGTGAGTTTAAGGTCAGTGTTGTCTTCATATGGAATTTCAGGCCAGCCAGGGCCACACAGAACCTGTCTCAATAACTTCTTCCTGTATTGAAGAAAATTAAAGAATTTTAGAATGCTTGCTTCGCAAAATGAAAGTGCTTGCTTATTCAATATAAAAAGACAAGTGATGTTTGTACATTTTGCATTACACTTTGTACATTAGAAGAAAACCTTCAGTCATTGGAAATAGAAGAATTCTTGTGTAAATTTTCCTTGTTACAATTATTTGATACACTAATATTACTTACCCCACAAACTATCCCCATTTAGAATTAAAAGGTTTTTAATGTATGAGTTTAATATCTTTATATTTGGAGTGATTTGTAAGCTATTCTGGGACTCGGCACCCAGTAAAGGAGGCATGTATTGATTGTGTACCATGCATTATACTGAACAGTTTTTATAAACAACAGTTTTGTTTTGTGGTGTTAACAAATTAGGGTTGAAATGAGAGTTGAGAATTTTACTGTTCTGTTGCTTCCTTGCTGTCTTGAGATTCTCTTCGTGCTCAGCCTTGTTCTGTACCAGTTTCTACTGTGCTTAGCTGTGAACTGTGTGTATGAGGGGTGAGGTGGGGAGTGGGATGTGCTACTGTGCTTAGCTGTGAACTGTGTGTATGAGGGTGAGGTGGGGAGTGGGATGTGGTCAAGAAATCACCCTTCACACTCTCCCTGAAAGATAAATGCCTAAACGAAGCTTTGGGACTAGGGAGGGTGAGGCTAGTAGGCGGAAGTGGACAGAGGTGGGAACTGCACATTATTTTCATTAGATGACCATATGGTGGATAGGTATTGCTGACTCTGCATTCACAGCTCTCTTTTTAGATATGCTCTCACTAAACTGGGTGGCCGTGAATTTCTTCTGTAGCCCAGGCAGGCCTTGAACTTCAGATTCTCCTGCCTCAGCCTCCTGAGTAGGTCAGAGTGTATAATATTTGAAAAGCTTCTTTCTCCCCTGCCTTTCTTCCCCCTGCACTTCCTCCCTCCTTCCCCCTCCTTTTCCCACCTTCCTGCTCTCTTGCCCTCTCTTCCTTACTTTCCCCCTCCCTCCCTGAATCTCTTTGTATAGACCAGTCTGGCCTAGGACTTGAGCTTTTCTGCCTTAGACTCACAAATACATGAAAAGCATTTTCAGTGCAGATTTGTGACCTGCATATCCCTGGGTGATGAATATGAGTATCTTTACTTGCAGTACAGCAATCGTGTTGCTTTTTACCACATTTTTTTGGGGGAATATTTTTACTATTTTTTGATATTTTTATATATGTTTTAATTATTTTGGTCGTTTGCACACTCCCCATTATCTTTTCTCCTTCCCCTCCCACTCCAACTAAATCCCTTCTTCCCAACAAACCCCTCTCCTGTCTTCATCTTTCTTTTAATGTATGCTTTTCCTCCCTGCCCCCCATAGAGTTTAGTTAGAGGTTCTTGAATGCGGCATGGACAACTTACAAGTAACTAAATCACTGAAGAAATTGTCTTTCCTTCCCCTAATGACCATTAACTTCCAGTAACTACTCAAGGAGGTATAAGACCTCATGAGTCCCTCTCCTCCATTACTGAATGTTGATGGGCCTATCTTAGACTCATAGCCACTGTGAGTTCATGAGTGTAACAGCCGTGTTGTGTTCTGAAGACTGTCTCATAGCGCTCCTCCACATCTTTGGGCTTTACATCCTTTTTACTCTATTTCGTTGATGTTCCCTGAGCCTTGGAGGGATGAAATAGATGTTCTCTTTAAGATTGGGCATTCAACAGTCACTTATTCTTAGAAGTTTGACTAGTTATGATTCTCTATTTCTACTGACTCCTCCTGTGAGTAGAAGCTTTTCTGACAAAGGCTGAGAAAAGTACTGATCTATGGCTATAAACATAAATATCCAGAAGGCAGTTCAATACCATGTACACTTAGCAATACAACAGCAGAGGTTTCTGTAGCCTCCATAGCCATGAGCTTTTGACTCATGTACAGTGCTAGACACAGTTTACCTCCCATGGAGTGACCTCAGATTCAGGCAGGAAGTGATGGGTTGATCATCTAACAGACATGCCACTATGGCACAATAGTGGCATTATTGTAATAGTGCTTATTGCCAGGCCTGGTGGTATTGTTGTAGCTACATGGTTTCTGCCGCTTAAACTGCTTGTCAGCATTATGCAGAGGGCTTAGCTCTGCTGCAGGCTTAGTGTTTGCTGGTGTAGGACTTTACCACTGCTCTTTGAAAAAATAAGTCACATTTCTAAGCCAAGTGTGTTAGTACATGCCTGTAATCATCACAATAGGAGGCCAAGGCAGGAGGATTGCCATGAATTTGAGGTCAGTATGGGTTACATTGTAAGTACTAGGCCAGCCTGGTACTTACAAGACCCTTTTTCAAATAGCATTCTCACCATTCTCCTTAAGAAGTTCTTCTAACAGGATTTTTTTCACATTTCTTTATTGTGAATGTATGCATGCACATATGCCAATGCTTGTGTGGAGGTCACAGGACAAGTTGTAAAAGTTGGTTCTCTCTTCCCACGATGTAGGTTTGTGACAAGCGCCTATATCGTCTGAGTCATTTAGGAGGTGCCCTAGTGGGATTTTTAAATCATTGGTGGGAATGATTCTGAAACTCACTACTGACAACTCCTGTGAATTAGTGCACAACTTGCTGCCTACCAAAGCTAATTGAAAGTGAAGCTTGCTTGCTCGGGGTTTAAACAAGTCAACAAAAAGTGCTGATAATACAGCAGAGTGGTGGATCATGTATGCATGAGGACTTAGATTCAGTACTACAAAACAATGAACAAAACCAAATAAGGAGAACATGGCATCAGAGGTGTGGTCATCAGGAGTTTGGAGTTATTGTCTGCTAGTTTCAATTATCCACTCTGTTTCTCTCCCCATTCCCTTCTGGTAGTCATTTATTTGTTCTGCTAGATCTTTATTGACTGCTGAAAGGGGAACAGAAGATGGAAACCATGAGTTGAAACACATAAGTTGAAAAAAAAAATCTGATGCTAGGTCAAAAGTGTTAAGTGTCTTAGGAAGTCTACCTGGTGCCTGTGGGATAAAGACTGCCCCTGAAGCAGGCTTTCTGAAGTTGGGATTCTTAAATTGCAGAAGGACCCAAATAGGCTGTTTCCAGAGTGCTTTTATATAAGCCAACTGCCTGTCTGTCTTATGTATAAAACCTGTCCACAGTTTATCATGTTTAAAGGATGTGCAGAAGTGAGGAAGGTCAGCTGTGATACTGAACAAGCAAAAGAAGGGGTAAAAGAAAAAGTGACTAGCGGGAGTGGAGAATGTTTAGAAATAAGAGAGAACCAAGATTTTGTATACTATAGCTGTATAAAAACAAATTATCTCTTGAGGGACATCAAAGATCAATTTTTTTGCAAGGGCAATATAATATATAAAATAAAGTATAGCACAATATAGTGAAAACTCAAGTTTTCTTTCCTGGAGGCAAGGCTGTTCTGTTTTCCTTCAGTGGAAAATCTGTGCATCTGTATGGGCATCTTTCTGAAGCTGAATGGCGGCACTTGTATCTGCTGTGATACACTTTGCCTCCTTTTTTTTTCTTTGCCTTCATAGTGTTTCTGTTGATTGTTCCCATCATAAGCATTAGGCTGCTTTGTCTTCTCACCTATGTAGCATTGTGCACTGTGGCTTTTCAGTGAGTTAATTATGTGATTCAATGTTAATCCAGACCTAGGTGCTGTGTGGGATGTTCTCTTTTGCTATCATAAAGTGTACTACCATGGGCGTTCCTGTTTATAACATTACTGGGCTAAGCAGATGCCTTTTTTGTATTTTGGTGGGTTTTGCCAGCTCTTCTTGCATAGAGGATGCACCTGTTTAAGCTCTTACCTACATGCATATTGATTTTCCCTTTCAGTTTAAGATCTTTACATTTTTTGAAATTAGAATGTAATTACATCATTTCCTTCTTCTTTCCTTTCCTCCAGTCCTTCCTATGTATCCTTTGCTCTTCAAAATTTATGACCTTTTTTCTTTAACTGTTGTTATGTATATGTTCCTAAATATATAAAACAACCTGCTCAGTCTGTATAATATTACTTGTGTATAGATGACTTCAGCGCCAATCACTTGGCATTAGATAACCAATTTGGGAACGCTTCCTAGGGAAGACTAGTTCTCCCACTCCCAACATTGCTCAGTTGCCTGTATTTTTTGTCAAGGGTTGAGTCCCAGCGATATATCTCCCTTCCATGTTAGGATGTCTCAGTGTCATCCTTGTTTAGGATGTCCTATAGGATGTTTAGCTGTACCATAGGCAGGTATGTTGGTGAAACTTCATGGGTCTAGCTTCTCTGACGTTTTTAAAAGATACAATCTCACATCTCACAGCATACTTCCTGTTCCTCTTGTTCTTACTGTCTTTAGTCCCAATCCCCCCCTCCCCCAACTCTCATGATCTCTGAGCCTTAGGTGCAGGAATTGTGTTGTTCTAAATGTATCCGTTAGGCCTGAGCATTGAGCACTATATGGTCCCTTGTCCTATGCTTTGATTGGTTGTGGTTTTTTGTATTGGTCTCTGTTGTAGACTTTTTTTTTCCTTTTGATGAGGGTGAGGCCTATATTTACCTGTGAGGATAAGGCTAAATATTTAGAAGGTAGTTGGGAGTTATGTTGTTTTAGTAAAGTGATGGTTGTATGCTCCAAGATCCAGGACTTCACTAGCCTCAGGTAGTTAGCTAGGTTTCCAGTATCAAGCATGATTTCCCTCTTGTTGAGTGGGTCTTCAGTCCAATCAGACAGTTGTCTGTTACTGCTAAGATATGTACGTGTGCCGCTATTGCACCCTAAGGGATATTGTGCGTTACTGGTCTTTGTTGTGGTTCATAGACATCACAGCTCAGTAGGATTAATGGTTGTTTCTCTCCTTTGGAAGTCTGCATGGTATTTCTGGTTTTAAAGATAGTCCTTAGGGAGATTTTCAGGTCCAGCTCTAATCCTCCATGTTTTGTGTCCAAAATACAGCAATAGAGACTTACCTTTCACTTTCAGAAAGCAACGAAGGGCAGTATCATTAGCTTATAGTGTTTGGGGCGTCTCTTGGATTCCCCTGACCAACTTGGAAAAGGGGATAGGGTTCTCATGCCTGGTGTGGGAATTTGTTAGTTAATGCCCTGCTCAGGCAACAGAGTTTCATTGTAGAGCCATGGGTGACCTGGAACTCATACTGATGCCTGCCTCTGCCTTGGGATGAATGGTGTGCACCACCAAACCTGCTTATTAAAAATATTTAAAATCCTTGCTTATGTGCAAAAATTTTAAAGAAGATCTCTCTTTGTGGGCCCTCTTCCCTTGTTCCTGTGTTACATTAAGTACGTTTTCATGTGTGATAAGATCTTGTGAGTTTTGTTGGTTATTACATTTTTTATCAATTTTCCTCTGGGCTCGTGGGTCTTAGAGATTTGTGTCAACTGATTGGATATTTAAAAAACTAATCAGCTGTGATGTGCTTCTTTTCTTTCCTTTTTCTTTTTTACATTTTGACTGTGTTCATGTTTGGTATTATTGTTATAGAAGTTATGAACACTCCCCCCATGTGTGTAGATATAGTCATTTGTGTGTACATGTGTGGAGGCCAGAATTTGATATGATGTCCAACTCTGTCACTCCCTGCCTTATTTTCTGTGATGTAATCTTCTCACTGAACCTGGAGTTTGAAGTTTGAGCTAGACTGAAAGGGTTTACCTTTTCTTCTCCCATTGCTGGGGTTACAGACATATGCAGCCATACTTGGCTTTAAAATTTTTTAAAAAATTAAAAAATATTTGTTTTATGTGTATGGGTGTTTTGCCTGCATGTATGTTGGTATGCCATGTGTGTAACTTGGTGCCTGAAGAGGGCAGACGAGATGGTTGTGATCATCCATGTGAATGCTGGGAATTGAACCTGGGTCCTCTGTAAGAGCAATCAGTACTCTGAACTGCTCAGTCATCTCTTCAGTCCCCATAGTTGACTTTATATGTGGATTCTAGGGAACTTAATCTTATGTCTTTATATTTATGTAGATGATATTTTATCCACTGAGCCATTACCAGCTGGATATAAACATTTTTATATAAGAAGATTGATCTGTTTTATGATTTTTAATGGCTTTATAAAAATTTAGTGAGAACTCTATAAAATTGTACTCAGGACACTTCTACTGTAAGATGGTTGGTTGAAAGGAATTTCCCATGATGTTCAGTAATTTAATTTTTAGATTTAAATACCTGTTTTGGGGGACACTTACGTTAATGTACAGAACAAAGAAGAAATTTAATTCACACCTTCAAAGTCTTTGTTAGCTGATAAGAAATTTGTTAGAGTGATACCCATGGTCATATTCTCATTTTTGAAGTGATTATAGAGATCTAAATTTGCTAAGATTTGTCTTAGGTAGAAACTTGAATATTTTGCAAGATGTTTTTATGTAAAGTGTTAGGGAATTTTTCCAAATCCCTGTCAGAAACAATTAAGTTTTTATACCTGTTTTCAGGTTTGCCCACAAATTATAGTTTCTAGCAGGAGACTAAACCTTCATCCGTTGTCAAAGCTGCAGCATTAAGTCAATGAGTATTCTATAAGTTCCAGGGAGGAAAAGGTACTGTATAAACCAAGTCACCCAGACGTTAATTTTCTGAGATTTCAAATGAGAAAACTCTTGGATGTTGGTTTTGTCCTTTTCTTTTTCTGAAGTCTGTTTGGACCTAGCATAAAAGTCAGGGCTCCATGTTTGTTGTTGCTCAGCAGGAGACAAGTACCCACCAATATAGGATACCTCTGTGGTTGCTAACAGCATGGCTGTTTTCAAAGAAGCGATTGTGTTGTTTGCAATGTTACTGATCCAATACTTGGACTTACTTCCTAGTAAATCATTTTACTGCCAGCACGGACCTTTCCAGTGTAAATGTGTGAACATGTCTTAATGTTTTTATTTCATATAATAATTGTCAGTGTCTTTCAACTTTTTACACTTTTTTTCTTAGATGAACCCTGAAATAGGCTTATTTTTCTCTTGTCACTCTGGTCACTTGAGCAAAGGAAGGAAAGATACGTAACATTAGAAGGCAGGAAGCTGGGATGGTCCCTAGACATTGTATATCTTCTCTATTAATTGTGATCCTCCCTAACTGCGAGGTGTGTAACTGTGTCTTGCATGAAGCCTAGCATAGGACACTGATGAATGTAGTTAACCTTTCGAGTTTTCTGTTTGTCATTTTAAAGCCTGAGTTGCAAACAGAAGCCTGCTTTTTGAAAATACCTATTACCTGGAAATGAGATAAGAAAAATAGTTATTAAAAGTGGATAATTAGTGAAAGATCACCCTGATTTGGACTCTGGTTTTTGTTATGTAGGTCATAGAGCCTAAGGCAGTGGGAGGGTCTAAGGTATGACAGGTACACAGTCATACGCAGTGAGTGTGCTGCCTGGGATTTCCTGTCTGTATTCCCAGCTGCATTGAAACCAGCATCATCACTTACCAGCTAGAGCTGCCACATTCTTGAGTGAGCATCAGTAGTGCTAACCAGCCTGAACACTGGTGCTCTGTATCCCATGCCTTGAGGATCGCCGTACGAGATGGAGACAGAAAGTGAGAGTGGCTCTCTGGGGGACGACAGTGTGTTTTGGCTGGATTCTGAAGTTATAACCCAGCTGACTGATGATGAAGATGAAGAAAGGAAAGAAAATTTCAGGTAATTAAGGAGTTCTCCTCTTCTCAATCTTTTGTCTGTTCTCTCCTCCTCTTCGGTCCACTCTGTTTCTCTCTGGATAGGTTTGGAATGGAAGAGGGCAACTTTTCAGTTGGCTGTAGCATTCTTCATTCCACAACTTGCCCTGAGCTTGTAAAATGTATTTTCAACGACTTGTTCCAACACCAGGAAGAGAAGGTGTTAGACAGGTTTTATAGTAGCATTTCAGGAATTTCAAGTAGAGACTCATAATGAACTGCTACCCCTTTCTGTGTCTGATTTGTATCTTAATAGATTTGATCTGAATTTGCATCTAATGGATATTTCACCTTTTTCTTGGTAATGTGCTCTGAAGTGTGGTGTGTTGTGGTGTTTGTGCGTGTGTGTGTGTGTGTGTGTGTGTGTGTGTGGACACTTGCCTGCATTTATGAATATATATGAAACATCTTAACTAAATTCACATCAGTTACTTTGTGGCTTCGATTCTCATTTTTACCCACTTACCCACACCCATGTCTTTCTGGGCTTTGGAATTTCTGGTAGAAACTTAATACTGGAGGTTTTGTAGGATGCCTCCTGGTTGAGAGTTCTGTGGCCTCTGTTAAACAAAGGTTTTGCTGCTGGAGGAAACTGACAGTAAGTACTTAATTTCATTGCACTGTTACAGAATTTAGGAAGTCTTTTTTGTTTTATACATGGTTAAGGACTTAACACATTTATAGACATTAAAAAAATTTCTTGATGAAATTTGAAGTTTGAGCTACATACACCCACTACCGTAATGAACATGGGCAATTAGATATCTTTGTAATTTTACCTAATAGTCCTTAGGCAGGTGACTATCAGTTCATCAGATACTCTTTATGTTTAATACTCAAAACAAGTATCATTTCTCTCTCTCTCTCTCTTCGTGTGTATGTGTGTTTCCCTCTCAAGTTAAAGGATTTTATTTTTTAAATCTAGAGTTTATTTTTAGATCTTAGTTAAGGAAAGGAGCGATTGAATGTTAGGAGCTCTTGATAGATCACATTAAATTTGTTACTCATGGTTAAAACAAATGAGAAGTATATTTTAAAATGTTGAGACTATGAAAATGAGCTTTTATTTCATATCATTCTTTTTCCATTTCATTTTTTTTGCACCATAATATCATTTAGCCTTGCACATTTACGTAAGTCTCATCTCTCTCAAGGGTGCTGATGTTACACACATCCACTGGTTTTTATTGTGATCTGTGTATCTCCTACCAGTATACTTTTTTTAAAATTTATTTATTTATTTTTAGTAAAACCAGCCTCATTAAAATTGTGATAGTTACTTTGTGGATTTGCCAAAGGAAGGTACAACTTGGGCCTGGCTCTGTTGATACTTTATAGTATGTTAAGTACTGTAATTCTAGATTTATTTGTTAAGCAGTGGGAATTCTCCTCAGATTTTCTTTTGACATTTGAAAGTAAGTCTGTAAGGCTGAGCCCTTGTCTTGGGGAGTACTGACAACATAGTCGTTCTAAGAAACTGAGCTACTTGTAGGTATTGTTTTAGGAAACCATAAAGCTGTAGGGAGTTTGTTGTTATTTACAATGGTATATCCTATCCGAATATCACCATCACTCTTCCAAACCAGATATGCCTTTGGGATTTTATTTACAAATCCCAGAAAGAGATGTGGGTTAGGCCCCATTTCACAGTGTTTCTCACCCTGTTCATCAGTAAAGCATGAGGAAACAAGGCAGTGCAGGCTTTCACAACATCCACAGCGTGTTCCTGCTGAAACGCCAAGCAGAAAAATGCATGTGGGTGTGGAAGGTGAAGGGTTGGATGAGATGCGCTGCAGCTCTGACTCCAGAGAAACAAGTAGTATAGTCTAGCAGAGGAGAGGTATTTTTAAAGTTAGTTTTATAATTAAGTGTATGCCAAAGTTTTGACTTGTTTCTTTAAAACCTGTGCTATTCTGCTAATTCACCTAACTCCAAACCATTGTCTTGGTTGCACTCTTTTTTTTTTTTTTTTTTTTTCCCGAGACAGGGTTTCTGTATAGCTTTGGAGCCTGTCCTGGAACTAGCTCTTGTACACCAGGCTGGCCTCAAACTCACAGATATCCGCCTGCCTCTGCCTCCCGTGTGCTGGGATTAAAGGCATGTGTCACCACCGCCCGGCTTGGTTGCACTCTTTTTATGTCTGTCTGTCTCTCTGTCTCTTTCTGTCTCCTAAATGAGATGAGGTCAAAAGATTGTATATTATTCTTCTCTCATGAATAGCATCTAAGTTATGTTTTAAATATACTCTTAAAAGAATGATACCATGTCACTAGAGGAGTCCTGGGTGCGAGAGCTAATGTTATTAGGTATCTGTAATGTGGGTTCCTAGTGACTCTAGCCACTGTCTGCTTTAGGGAAGGTGCTGTACTCAGAGAGAAGAGCAAATGCTTGTCTGTTAGCTTCTATAATAACCTTTATCTTTGGGCTTGGTAGCAGGAAACAGAACTTTTTCTGGTAGTACTGTAGGATTTGTTCAGTCTCCATTGGAGCATGGATGCTGATCTCTGATCCTCTGACTTCTCATTTGTACTATAGAGTTAATGTTGTGTGCTTTATCTACCTTATCCCCCTGAGCAGTGGTTCTTAGACTATTTAGAAAGTCTTTGAGCCCTTAGGATAGAATAGCCTTTAATGATCATTAAAAGGAGCTTTCTGTAAGCGGGAAGGGAACTATAACCCAGAAAAGGAAGATCGTAAATGTTGAATCTTGTCAGGAAAGAGAAATTTTATTTAGGAGTAGTTACATAAAATATATTGGGCTAAATATCTGATAGCTGTATAGCAAGTCTATAAAATAGTCATTTTTTTAAAAAAATTTTTTCCAGGTGGGGTTTTATATCTTAGATCTACTTAGCCAACATTATCATGTT